>JAYKKT010000052.1:9662500-9785000 GCA_036023115.1 Brasenia schreberi
GAAAGTCCATGTTATAGAAGAAGATATGTCTATGATACCCTCAAAGAGAAGATACCAAGTTTTTTACTAAATCTCGATCCCACAATAGTAAGGTCACCAAAAATATGAAAAAAGAAAAATGTTACCATTATATAAAGCATGAGCATTACAAGGAATGATGAAATTACAAAAGCTGGTTAAATAAAATAGTCACAATTTCCAGGGTAATGTTTTGATGGTTATATCTAAGGTGAACTTAGTTGAAGACATTAGTTTATGGTGGATTCACTGCAGATCAACTCATCGTGTATGCAATAACAAAAGTCTCTTTAAGTTCATGGATGAAGAAGATGGGCGTGTATTATATATGGGTAATGCTTCAACTGTTAAAGTTAAAGGCAAGGGATATTTGAAACTCAAGTTTACCTTGAGCAAATTTCTTACTCTTATGAATGTTTTGTATGTATAAGATGTAAGAAAGAGCTTATTATTTATACTCTTACTAAATAAGTATCTCTTTGAATATATATTTGAGGGGATCCATTTATCTTATCAAAGAGATGCATGTTTGTTGGGAAAGACAATCTCTATAATGACATATGTAAGTTGAATGTTGTAATGAATAATAATGATGTATATGCTTATATTGTTGTTTATTGTGATATCAACATTATTAGCACTGACGAGTAGTCCCACTAACACTATTAGGGCATATTAATTTTAAGAAATTAAATGACATGATAAATTAAAATTTGATTCCTAAAATGAACCAAAATGATCAATCATATACAACTTATATGCTTACGAAAATTACTAGAATTTTTTTTTTTTAAATAGAAAGAACTTGTAAAGTGCTACACTTGATACATTCTAATGCATGTGATCTATATGGTTGGCCTATCATTAGTGGTAAAAATTATTTTATTATATTTATAGATAATTGTACTAGATATTGTCATGTGTACTTGATGCATTCTAATGAAAAGACTTTAAAAAAAATCAAGATTTAAGGTATTATGCACCAAGTGACAACTCTTTATTCATTGCAACAAAATAGTACGATTGAAAGGAAAAATATAATGTTATTAGAAATGGTGAATGCAACATTATATTATTTTTTTTAATGAAAATTAGGATGAGGCCTTGGTATATTTTAAATAGTATTTCTAACAAAAGGACAAGTTAATCCCATATGACCTCTTGAAGAAAATAAAGCACAACCCAAACCACTTAAAATTTTGGGTTGTCGGGCAATAATAAAAGTTCTAGAATGTTTAAAGAAGAAACTGGAAGAAAAACTACTTGAATATATCTTTTTAGGATATGCTTAAAATAGTATAGCATACATGTTCATGGTTATTAATTCAAACAATTGATATTATGTTAATACAATGATTGAGTCTAGAGATGCATTTTTTCAAAAAGATAAATTTACCTCAATTCCTACACACAAATGGTATGTTAATGGAAATAAACATTACCAAGAACTTACTGAACCTGATACTGGTATCTCAAAGAATCAAAAGCTTACAAAAAATAAAAAACATAGAAAAGAAAAGATATTTGGATGAGAGTTTACTATGTTTCTTATTGAAGGAACATTTGACTATATAATGAGTCAATTACCATTTTGCTACAATATTGAGAGTTATTCTGAAATTTATGAAGAGGTTATGAAGTTTGTAGATGCAACTTTCTCCAAAAACGTTGTACAAAATGAAATAGATTCAATAATAAGTAATAAAATTTAAAAATTAATAGACCTCCCTACCGGATCTAAAGCAATTGGTTGCAAATAGATATTTAAAAGAAAATTGGAATGGAATGAAACTATTGATAAGTTTCTAAGAAGAATAGTTACTAGTTGCTTTATTAAAAAAAAAGGGAGCTTTATTAAAAAAGAATGGATTGATTATTTTGATACAACTGCACCAGTATCCCACATAGCTATAGTTGTTGTGCTATTGACACTGATTTTAATTAATAAGCTTGTCATTGACTAAATGAATGTTAAAACTTTTAGATGAAGAGGTATATATAAAACAACTCAAAGGATTTATTATACCAAAAAAGAACATAAAGTTTATAAGTTAATCAAATCCGTTTATTGTCTAAAGCAAACTCCTAAACAATTAATTTAAAAAGTTTGATCAAGTAGCTCTTGCTAATGATTTCAATGTTAATGAGTCAGATAAATGCGTGCATTGTAAATTTTATAATGAAAAAGGCAATTTGATATATTTCTATGTTGATGACATGCTTATTTTCTTATCTTCGGTGATAATCTATATAAGATTAATAGTAGAAATAAATTCTTATAGAGTAATTTTGACATGAAAAATATAAGAATAGCTGATGTTATTCAAAGAGTTAGAATATCTAAAGAATGAGATAACATAGGACATTCTTTGTCATATTATATAGAAAAAGTGTTTAATACATTTGATATTTTTAATTGTCTTGTTTATACTCCTTTTGATTGTAATATTATACTTGTACCAAATGAAGGATATCCAGTTAAGAAATTTTTGAATAAGATAAATTTACCTTAATTCCTAGACTCAAAGGATATGCTTACAGAAAATACAAAAAATAAAAGACCTTTGGACTAGGGTTTACTATGTTCATTATTAAAGAAATATGTGACTCTATAATGAGTCAATTACCATTATGTTATAATATTAAGAGTGATCTTAAAACTTATAAAGATGCTATGAAGTCTCTACATGCAACTTTCTACAAAGAAGTTGTAGAAGATTAAATAAATTTAATAATGAGTAATAAAATTCAAAAGCTAATAGACCTTCCTCTCGAATTCAAAGCAAATGGCTGCAAATGGATATTTAAGAGAAAAATAAAAATTGATAGAAAATTATTGATAAGTTTAAAGAACAATAGTTACTAGGGTACATACTGGTAGCCTACATAACAATGATTGAAGTGCTACTGGCATTGACTTCAATTTATATGCTTGTTAATCCCAAATGGACGCTAAAACTTTTAGATGAGGAGGTGTATATAGAATAACTCAAAGGATTTGTTGTATATAAGAAAGAACATAAAGTTTTTAAGTTAATTAAATCTCTTTATGGTCTAAAGCAAGCCTCTACTCAATAGTATGAAAAGTTAGATCAAGTAGTTCATGCTCACATTTTCAATATTAATGAGTTAGATAAATGTGTGTATAGTAAACTTTATAATGGAAAAGGTATTTTGATATGTTTGTATGTTGATGACATTCTTATTTTTGGTACTAATCTATTTAAGATTAATACTAAAAAGGAATTTTTGTTTAATGAATGTGATTACATGTACTCGACTTGATAGTGCATGTGTAGTGAGTAGATTGAGTTGGTATTCAAGCAATCTAAGAATAATTGTTGACAGGATATTCCATGAGTATTTAATACTTAAAATGAAACAATGGGAGTTCTTTAGATGTAAAAGGGTATTCAAATACCAGTGAGTCACCTATTTAGAAGATCATTCTTCAACAAGCGGTTGAGTCTTTACAATTGGTAGTAGTATATTATCAGTGTGATTGTAAATACTTGCTCGTTAAGCTTCTTAAGACAAATGGTACTTGGTCTCATAAAAGTGATAAGACCAAGTTGAGCTTTGCTCTTCATAGATCTATAACAATATCTACAGGATGTATTGAGCATCTTGAAAATGTTGATGAGATGTGTCGATAGTTACCACAATAGTTCAATAGTCATGATACACCATTCTCCATTGTCGATTGTTTGAGTAACTCGACTTTAAGTTATAGTCCTACTAAGATTTTGTCACAAATTGAGCTCCGATAAACTTACAAACTATGCAGAAACATATTCGACTTGATTCATGATGGTGTTACTTGACCATCTATCAAACAATCAGTTAGAAAATTAGCTCTCCCCATCCACTCAATGAAAAGCATAGGACATCTTAAATACAAATTATGATCAAATCATTTCTACAATAGGGACCTCATGATAGGTGGTCTAGCAACATAGGTATTTATGATAAAATCAAATATGTAGTCTCTCTCTCCATTGATCTAAAAGATTAAACAACATAGGTATTTATATAAGATTATACACTCAAAGATATTATACATTAGGGATACCCCTCTCTCTATATATATATATATATATATATATATATATATATATATATATATATATATATCAGCAGCTTACAAGTTAGCATATTCAAACAAATCTCAACTATTTAATCTAAAACATTGATGGTTGAGATTTGAATTCAAAGAGTAAAAAGTATACTTAAACTTCTTTGAGATACACTTGATTCAAAAAACAATTGCCTTTTAAAGAATGTTGACTATCCACCTCTAAGATTGAATAATGTTGCTAACGTACACCAAGCTTCATATATATATATATATATATATATATATATATATATATATATATGTGTGTGTGTGTGTGTGTGTGTGTGTGTGTGTGTGTGTGTGTGAAAATTGGATCCTATCCAGCATTGACATGCCCACCCATTGATTTTCTATTACAAGAGCATAGTGTAAAAAGGTTTAACTGTTTTTGCAAAAGTATGTAGGACAATGCTATTATATTAATGTGAAAAGGTTTAAGGGATATTAAGATTTGTACTAAATAGTCCAGTTTTAGGTTGAGGTTTCTTTCGCATTGTGGGATCCTAAGGATCATAATTAAGATCGAAACTGGGATTTTACTAAAATCTAATCATTTGAGATCCTAAACTTGGGATCTAGATCATTTAATACTCAAATAATTGCAAGACCTTAAGACTTTAAGATCAAGATTTGAATCTCAACAACAACATACACGTGTGTGTCCATGCCAAGCATGTGTATGAAGTTCCTACGCAATAATGGAGAATATATATATATATATATATATATATATATATATATATATATATATATGAGAGAGAGAGAGAGAGAGAGAGGGAGTGGTCCATGAGAATGATGTTCAATCTCTTGTTTCACATAACTCTACCGATTCAATCACTCGTTGCCACCCTCAATCACCTTCCATCATTCCGTCATTGCCTAAAACCACCCTCTAAAAGTGAAAACCACCTTTGCAACCACCAAAATAACCTAGGAAAACTACAAAACCATCTATCTATATATGTGTAAATATTTGGGTTTTTTCTTTGCTTTGTTGGAGGCAGCAACAACAGTCTCAACTTGTGGAAGGTGGTTTTGAGCAGTTAACAACTAGTAGAAAGTTATGGAAAGCGGTGACTACTGGTTGAATCAGTGAAATTATGCAAAATGAAGGCTTGAATACTATGCTCAATTGATCACATATCATTCTCTCTCTCTCTCTCTCTCTCTCTCTCTCTCTCTCTCTCTCTCTATATATATATATATATATATATATATATATATATATATATATATGTGTGTGTGTGTGTGTGTGTGTGTGTGTGTGTGTGTGTGTGTGTTCCTCTTAAGGAATAGTGTTGGAAAGAATCTCACTATTCTATATATTAGCTCTTTATTCTATATATTATCTTATTATTGTATAGATTACATGATTTATAATACAAAGAGATAGCTCTATCTTCTCTTTCGCTGGTTCACACTTAAATATTGGAGAGGCAAGATGCTCTGATGTTCAGAACGCCTGCAGTTGTTTATTCGTTATTCAAACATTGAAAATGTGGACTTGGGCAGTCAAATATGATGATTTATTAAGACAATTAACCCCTTAAACCCAATTCAAGGCTTGATTAGATCAAGTATAGAACATGAATGCTTTTCAAGTCTTAGAAAAAAGGCAATTGCAGTTGTTTATTCGTCATTCAAACATTGAAAATGTTGACTCATGTAGTCGAGTGTGATGATTTATTCAGATAATTAACGCCCTAAACCCAAATTAAGGCTTGATTTGATTAAGTGTAGAACATGAATTATTTTAAGTCTTAAGAAAAAGGCAATTGGACGACTAAGTGCCCACGCTTATTTGGCCATAGAAGATCATGCACACAAGTGCACACTTTTGTCGTTGCTTATCCTTGGAGGGCCGTGCGGGTAGGACTAACTTTTAGACTTATCCTACGTGCATTGTTTTCCTCTTATGATGGGCCTGACAGGAGAGGAATAGATAGGTTTAGAGGATAAGCCCAAAAGTTGAACATGCCATGCACATTCTCTTGTTAAATAAAAATTATGTTTGATAAAGCAAAAACACATCAGCGCAAAGAACAATAGCTCACCTGGCTCGCGGGTCAACTCACAAATTCAAAGGTTATGAGTTCGATACCTGGGGCATGCATACAGCGTCAGCCTCCCCATCGTACCCAAAAGGAAGAAACTTATTAGTAAGACTGGTTTAGCATAATTAGTAACTTTCTCGGGTACCATCTTTGATTCTTGCCACTCTCATTCTTTTATTTAGTGTAGACATTCATTAACGTGCCTCTTCTTCACCGAATTGCTGCCATTAAAATCCACAATGAAGCACGTTTGACACTAGAAAGCAGCAGCGAGCTTGACCTGCAGTTGGTTTTGCCGAAGGAGCCCTGCTTGTTGGTTCATGTATTGTGGGTGCTACCTAGCTAGCTCGAAGCACAAGTTGTGAAAAATATATGAATATTTCATATGCTCGACGATATGAAAATGACACTTGAAGCACAGATTCATGCATAAAGGCGCGCATACGCACATATCCTATAAATTAAATAGAAACATTAAATGAAGGCCCAGACAAAATAAGCACCTGACACACACACACACACACACACACACACACACATATATATATATATATATATGTAGAGAGAGAGAGAGAGAGAGAGGTCGATCTTATCCAGATCAAATCCATTTCTTTGACCTGAGAATCCCAGCACTGCGGTGAATACAGCCATTCTCGGCACACTTATACACTGGGTGCGCCTTAGCCTTTAACTGTGGGAGATAGAAAGCGTGGCGATATCTCATCCACACTTAGACGTGTCCAGTCCAGATCACATAACTGGATTAGTGTTTCGAATGGAACTGAGCCAAACAAAACCAAAATCAGTCGAATTGGACCTGGAACCGTAACCATACTAGGGGTTGCCTTGTTCGGTTACGGTTTCTCCTTCCATGATACCGAAACTAAACGGGGACTAAAATAGTGTTTCAAACCACCATAGAGTCTTTTAGATTAGTCTTTCTTTCAATTTTTTTGAATATATCGAATCCTACCCACCACTATATGCTTACTCACAGTCACAAGTGATACGAGTATAATTTAAAAAGTTCTAAGGGCTACTAAAAAGGATGTAGGATATTGTAGGGTTTGGATCAGAATTCAGATTTGGAACTACATTGAAGAACCGAATGTTTCACTGACAACTTATCTACCCATCTACATTCACATTCATTATTCATTTAACTCACACTGTGTTCATTAATTGCCTGAACACGAAGTTATAATACTGATAATTGCTTCTTGTTGGTCTTTTCCAATTGCCAAGTCCAAGAAGGAAAGAAGGCACTCATTTTCTTTAGGCTGCACTGCTCATTGTGTGTGTGTGTGTGTGTGTTTTAGAGATGGCAATGTTGACCCGATCCATGCAACCCCGAGCCATCCCCAAATATAGTGTGCCCCCGGAAAATACTGATTCAGCATACACCCCACCCTAGAAAGTCATCTAGATCTGCCCTGATTGTTATGATTGAGGTTACCTGAATCTACAACGCACCGGACTCATCTCGAGTTGATCCGTAGGGAAGGCTGTCTTCTTTCTCTCATACATAAACCATGCAAGGATAAGCATTCATTATTTCCAGCTATCGTATCTAGGTGTCGTGATTTGATCTTGTTGTTGATAATACGCAAGGATTTGCATGCGTGCCTTGTCACAGGAAATGATGCATAGGGATTTACATGAAACCTTATTAAATATGTGTAGCAATGTATATGCATCATGCATGCATTATTATATATGATGTATGGGAATAAGTATGCATGCCTTGTTACATGTAATGTACAGAAATGCATATGTATATCTAGCGGTTTCCAAGAACTGGTCAAACCAATCCAAATTGGTTTTGGTTGGTTTGAGAGAAAAACTTTTGTACAGGTTGCTTTCCTGTATGAGGTACACACACTCATGTATATATGTATGATATATACATACACACACTTCACAACGTTATAAAAAATCCCTGTAATTATTTATTTTCTATTCTCGGCAATAAGAAATACATAATAAAGCAAGAAATGTGAAATTGCTTATTGTGAACCGATTTATAATAAACCCTAAGATCGAACAATCAGAAAAATAAATCGATGCATAATCTATGTAATCACAATAAATCCTAAGATTTAGCAAAATCCTCAAATTTCTATGCAATCAGTATGTACATTAAGCGATCAAAATAATATTAAAGTGAGATTGCCATAGATATTGTTCAATAAAGAGCATTCAGAAGCGAGAGGGTCTGTGGTTCAGCTCATCTGCGTTCAAGTGGCTACATGCAACGGAATTGAGAAAGTGCGAGACAATGCAGCTCTCATGTGAGTCGGGAGGGTCACGTACTTGCTTGGAAGGAGGAATGAAAGAAGGAAGCAAATGCCCCCTTCCCCCCCCCGCCTTTCATCCTCGCCTGACACCACCCCACAAGCGGCGGATCCACATCCTCAAGGGGTGTGGCAACCGCATCCGAAATTTTGGAAATTTTCATTTCTATATTAAAATTTATTTTCAAGTTGTCACACAAATTCGTCTCACCGGAAACAAATTTCAAGATCCACCACTGACCCCACAGTCTTCAATAATATATATATATATATATATATATATATATATATAGAGAGAGAGAGAGAGAGAGAGAGAGAGAGAGAAAGATTTTGATTGGAGAGGTGATAGGTATCAATTAACCAAATATAAAATCTAGTCTTGCGATCATGAAACCATAATCTACTCAGACATCACAAGACAAACGTGTTATAAAAATTCAAATGGCACACTTAACGTTACCATGTTTGCTAATAAAAGAAGCAATACGTGATTAATATCTCTCTTAGAAGTAAGGGTTGCATGAAAAGCCGTACCTGCGGACCACCCATTGGTTTAGTTCTGGTTTTTTGCGATCTTGGTTTCAACAATAGTAATAAACCACCTGATTGATATATAAAAAACATATTTTTCCTAGTCGAATTGGTCGGCGTCTCGCCTAACCGAGCTTAGTCACCAAAGAGAAGCCCGAGGTTACGGATATCCACAAGGATCGTACATTGGTTACATCAATAAACGATCATCTGATCTGGCATGACTTCGCTCCATAGATTGCTGGTGGTAAGTTTGATTTAAAGCGTGCATGCACGTGTACGTATGCGTTAGGCTTCAGTCTTTCATTGAAGAAGACAGATTTGTACATCAACAAACTAGGCAAGCACTACATTTTTCGTTCCTTTTTAAATGATCAAGTAATATAACGCTTGGAGCCGTCGGCTTCAAAAGGCTCCCGATACAAGAGAGAGAGAGAGAGAGAGAGGTCTAATGTAAGATTTTTTTAATAGCATCTACATGAATAGAAGAATAGAAAATGATGGATGTAAATTATGAGGCTTACCTGATGTCCAAGCTTTGTCAAGGACTAACTTTGCTAGCTTATTAGGGCGCTTGGAATGCATGGGTTAGGTAGGCATTCTCAGGTTGATACAAAAGGTCCTCCACATTAGGTCAGCTAAAGATAGCATCAAAGTGAGAAGGAAAATGAATTCAAAGTGGATATATTAGATTCACACACACACACACACACACACACACACACACACATATATATATATAATAGGTAGGCTCAAATCTATTTTATCATCTCAATTATTTGATTTTTGAAATGAATGGTTGAGGTGATAAAACAAAAAAACATTTACGCAAAGTATAAAATTATAATGGTATTTTCAATTTGAATCTTTATCGTTGATGGTACCTATAAAAGTATATGATCAATTTACCATCATATATATATATATATATATATATATATATATATATATATATGTATATATATATGTATATATATATATATATATATATATATGTATGTATATATATATATATGTATGTATATATATATATATATATATAGAGAGAGAGAGAGAGAGAGTTAGTGGTAAATGCCCAAACATTATCGTGTTCAAATCTACTCAAACATCTCCACCGTTTTGATTAGCATAAACATTTGAATTAAAACTATTGTTGTATATTTAATGCATCATATACATTAAATATTTTTTTATCACCTCAACGGTTTATCTCAACGATCAAATTGTTGGGATGATAAAGTAGATTTGAGTATAGTGGGTTTGAGCATTTACAATTATCTATAGGTACTTTAACTATAGGTAGTGGTAAATGCACAAAGTCCATTATGCCGAAATCTACTTTATCATGTCAATTATTTGATTACCATAATGATAGGTCAATATTTGAAATAAAAGTTCCATTATATTTTTGTACTTTATATTAACGTACATAGTACATTAAATACTATTTACTTTATCACTTCAACCATTCATCTCAAATATCAAATGATTGAGACGATAAAGTAGATTTGAGTATATATATGGGGTTCGAGCATTTACCATTACCCCTCTCTCTCTCTCTCTCTCTCTCTCTCTATATATATATATATATATATATATATATATATTTGTGACTTGTGATTTATATTTCCACTATTTTCATGAATGCAAATGGGAAAACCAAGGAGAATATATGTGGGAGGAGAAACGGTTGAGAGACCTAATGCCAAGCTCCTTCTTGATCCATTACAAAGAGTCTTTAGGTATAGGTGACTGGTAAACGCTACTCAAATCTACCTTATCATCTCAATGGTTATGAATCATGATGGGTGGATATTTGAATTAAAAATATCATTGTATTTTGCATTAATGAACATAATGCATTAAATACTCTTTACTTTATCACTTAAATCGTTCATTTCAAATATTGAATGGTTGTGGTGATAAAGTAGATTTGAGCAAGAATGTTATTTGAGCATTTAGTATTCTCTCTTTATATATATATATATATATATATATATATATATATATATATATATATATATATATATATATATATATATATATATATATATATATATATATATATATATATATATATATATATATATATATATATATATATATATATATGTATGTGAAAATTGGATCATGTGTAGCTTGAGTAATTTTAAAATTTCTAAGAAACTTTGAAAAAGTATGAAGAATATTTTTATTATACTCATGCCACCCAAAAATAATAATTGAACATAAGCATACATGTGTCAACATAGGCCAAATTCAATCTCTCTCTCTATATATATTGATTGGTGAACTATCTTTCTACTATCTTCGTGAGTGCAAATGTGAAGGAGAGGAGAGAGAGAATGAACAGTGGCAGGAGAAAGGGCCAAGGGACCTACCAAAAAGGCAGTGCCGATCTTGTTCTTGATCCATTGCAGAGAGTCTTTATTTACCTCTTTGTCCACAACAACCAAACCCTCAACATCTGCTCGTGTAATGTCTGAAAGCACTCAAAAAGCCAAGCGACTATTTACATTAGTTAGGCGAACTCCTACAACACTATAATATTAAGATATTATATTAAAATACTCGCAGATCATTAGCTCATTTGGTAGGACTCTTTGACTCCCATGACTTAGTGAGTTCGATTCACGGGTGTGCTTGCCTATGCCTGTAAGGCTTTGGCCTCTCATTATGAAAAAAAAAGGAACATAAGTTTTCACACTCTAATGATTTCATTCTAGAGGATATTTTTTCATATTACTAACGTAGTTGATCTTGCCACCTCAGCTTTCCAGACCAAGCTTGAGCTGGATGTTGAACTAATTTCTCTTCTCTTTCCTTCTCATATATATATATATATATATATATATATATATATATATATATATATATATATATATATATATATATATATATACGCGTGCTTAAACATATCCAAAATTTTGATTGATTGATTGATTTGTGAGATTGGTAGTTGAAATTGAAATTCAAAAGCAATATTTTTATAGTATTTACAAGTACATTGAATGCGTGCAATTTGTTTTAAATATTGAACGATTAAAATCTTTAAAAAGATTAGAGTACGGATGAGTGCCCTCCCCCTCTGTACACACACACAACCTTAAATGATCCTGAACTTGAGCTGGAGCTGCTTGACTATAGCTCGAACTGAACTCGAGCCTAGAGGTTCAAGCTCAAGCCGAATCGATCTTGTCTACACCTGAGCTCGATCATAACCCTAGTTTCCAGAATTCGTCGAGCTCAACTTGGCTCGATCAAGCTCATAGTTTCCCCAATCCAACGGCATAACTGGGGCCTATTCGTCCCACCTGAAAAAATTCTCCAGATCCGCCTCTGTCTAGTTTTGATTTGTAACCAATGGGCCAGATCCTCGTACTGTTATTCAAATTAACTATGGTGGATTTGGATTTGAATTTAGAACTGAATCCTTTTTTTTCTTTTTACGGGAGGAAGGCCGAAGCCTAATAAGGAGCAACGTCTTACCATTGAACTAATGCTCTAAAAAAATATAACAAAAACTTTAGACATGAAAAAGAGATTTGATTGAATTTTTTAAGATAAAAAAATAATTTTTGTTTATTAAAAAATAATAAAAAAGCTTAGTCATAAATGAGAAGGAGTTTTAAATGAACATGTGCAGATCAAACAAGAAAAGAAGCAGCAGCCATACAAGATGTCGAAAGGACAAAGAGAAGAGTCTAAAAAGCAAACAAGCCCGGAGAAAGAGAGAGAGAATTTCTATCTAAATGGATGATGATCACATGGCACTCGCATCGCGACATCACTGCTGCGGGTCCCCAAGAGGATCTTCATCCTCATCCACAACCCACCGCCTCTCCTTTCACCACCACACGATACAAACGAAACTACGTACCAACAAGAGATTAATCAAGAACAATTATACACAGTTTGACTATTTATTTATTGCTAAGCTAGGGTGAGGCTACACAAATAAATAAATAAATATTATAGCAGTTATTAACTCTAAGGGTTGGTTAATTTTTGAATATCGTATAGGATTTAGAGGCTAAGAAAATAATAAAATTTTGCTCGTATAACTGAAAAAGGATGGTTTATTTTTTCATATCCTACCTTCTAAAGATTGAGCTACAAGACTCGTGATTTCTAAGAGTTAAATACCATTTTCTACACGTTAAATAATTGTCATCACTACTTTTACAAAAAAATTAAATATTTTTATAATTTAATCTCAAAAATTGAAAGATAGAAATGTTTATGCAACATTATATATCGAATGACTATACATTTACTACTTTTCACACACACATATTATACTTATTCATATAAGTATTTTTGTTTCTTAAATTTCAATATTCAATCATTCTTTTCTCTCTCTCTCTCTCTCTCTCTCTATATATATATATATATATATAAACCGTGTTCCTGTTTCCTAATTTTTATAAATAGCACTGTTCGTTTTTGTTTCTTGGTTGTGTACGGAGAAAAATTAATTACGATGGCAACGGGTTAGATGTATTTTAACCATCTGAATCTCATAAGACCAACGAGAACTCTCACTTGCAGTATTCTGGGCATGGAGTCTAATGCAGCCAAACAAGGCTTGGTTCACCGGTCAAAGTTAGCTGGGTCTGGTCGAAAGCTCGCGCAGACACACACACACACACATACACATGTAGCACGCACACAAACACATGTAATTGCTCCTGGGCACTACAAAAATAGATATTATCTCTAGACACATAAAAAGCATCGCCAACTGCTTCGTACTCTTCTTCCAAGTTCAGCTATCATCTGGATAAATGCGAATCCCCTCATTGTGGGCCCCCTGATCCAAATCCAAAATGCCCAAGAACTAAGTTGTGCTACTCTGGGATGGTTGGTTTCGAACCTGAGCCCGGACCACCCACAAGACATGCATCAAGATCAACAATATCTCAAGATAGATTAAATAGATTAGCTACATATTATCAATTGAAAAAGAAATGTTCAAGTGAGCCAAGAGCGAGCTGGCTACGAGCCGATATGAACATGCAAAACTAGGTTCAAGAAAGAAGACCAGAGAAGAGAAGACGAACCAAAGCACAAAGCAAATCTTTTATCCGCTCCGATTCACCCATCTCTCTCTCTCTCTCCCTTAAGATGAGGGTGGAATTCCACTGTGCGCTGTGGTCCCTAGCTTAGCTATTCCCCTCCCTCTTCTCTTTCTAGAAAACAAAATTTCTCTCTCTCTCTCTCTCTGACATTCCAAACCACCATGGCTATGGTGCAGGAATGCCTGAATTCGTGATCAAAGGTTTGCGTTTGTCTTAAATACCGCATTTCACCAATCGACGGCGACGAATGGTGGTTTCCGTCTGCAATTGGTTCCCTACCATCGCTGCAATCACGTTTCCGGTGACCGTCTTCATGATCAAAGGCTAATTTTCTCTCAATTATACGTTTTAAGCCACTGCCAACAAGGGCAGTTGGTGATATTTCTGCAGAAATCGCAGCCGGTTATGCAATCTCTCCTCTCAAATAATCAACCATCGTTCACTACGTCTCCCGAGCGACTTTCGTCCGGCGGCATACCGTCAGATGTTGAAGTGTCCATCACTACCATCGTCAGGAATTGTGTAAATGATGCCTGCAGAATCCATTACCCCTTCTTCTTCCTCGTCCTGTGGCACCCGTCTGCACGACCTCCCCGACCAAATACTCGAAACCATCTTCACCCTGGTGACGGATATCCGCAGCCGGAACTCCATGTCGCTCGTCTCCCGGAAATGGAGGGACAAAGACCGGTCCTCTCGCACGTCCCTCTCGCTCCGAGCAAACGTCTGCGACCTCTTTTCGATCCCTCTCTCCTTCCGCTGCGTCACCCATCTTGATCTCTCCCTTTGCTCTCCGTGGGGGCATGCGCTTCTTTGTCTTTCTCCTTTTGATCCGCGAATCATCGCTCATCTCCTCTCTCAGCGTTTCCCCCGTCTTTCTTCCCTCACTCTCTACGCTCGGCACCCCACTACTCTTCAGATCCTCGCTCCCCACCTCCCGTCTCTCAAATCTGTCCATCTCGTCCGCTTCCACCAGCGGCCGCAGTCGCCGCCTGGTGCCGACCTCGTTCCCCTCTTCGAACATTGCCTCTCTCTTTCTTCCCTCGATCTCTCCCGTTTCTATTGCTGGACGGAGGATGTTCCGGCCGCTCTTCTGGACCACCGATCTGCCGGCGCGGCCCTCACGCACCTGAATTTACTGATTCTCTCCCCAGAGGGGTTCAAGTCGCAAGAGCTCCAGGACATTTCTTCTGCGTGCCCCAATCTGGTTACCCTCCTGGTGTCTTGCCTCTTCGATCCGCGCTATGTCGACTTTGTCGGCGACGACGCCCTTCTCGCCGTTGCGGAGAATTGCCCCAAGCTCCGGTGCCTCCACCTCGCCGACGCCTCTGCGCTTGTCTCCCCACGGCCGAATCCGGAATCGGAAGAGTTCTCGCAAGAGGAAGCTGGGATCAGTGTCCGGACGCTCGAAGAGGTCTTCACCCGTCTGCCGGTGCTGGAGGACCTCACGCTGGACATCTGCCACAACGTTCCGGCGTCTGGCGGGGCACTGGAGGTTCTGGGCACCAAGTGCCGGGGTCTCCGGTCGTTGAAGCTTGGGCAGTTTCTGGGCATTTGCCGGGGCGACGGCCCGCGGCCCGACGGATTGGCGACGTGCAGCAGATTGGAGTCGCTCTGCATCAAGAGCTCGAGCGACCTCACAGATGCTGGATTGATCGCCATTGCAGCAGGCTGTCGTCGCCTCTCCAAGCTTGAAATCCAGGGTTGCCTGGGCGTGTCGGAAACCGGCATTTTGAGAGCGGTTTGCGGGCTCCGGCGGACGCTGGTCGATGCGAGGATTTCGTGCTGCAGGCAGCTCGATGCTGCGAGCTCTTTACGGGCGTTGGAGCCCGTTAGGGACAGGCTACAGCATCTCCACATTGATTGCCTTTGGGGTTCGCCGGAGTCGGCCGATGGGGGAGCGAAGCAGAAGAAGGATGAGCGCAAATTTGATCTGAATTTGTGCTTGGAGACGACGGAATGCCGCCGATATATCAACGGGGGAGTGGATGGAAGCGCCGTGAGGAAGAAGGGGAAGTATAGTATCGATGGTGAATGTAGCAATGCTGCCGGCAGCGAGTTCTGGTGCAAGACATGGCCTAGGCTGCGGTCTCTCTCACTCTGGATTCCGGTTGGCGAGCTCCTATCGCCACTGGCGGCAACTGGCCTGGAGTGCTGCCCGTTGCTGGAAGAAGTCGCGATCAAGGTCGAAGGTGACTGCCGGCTGTGCGCGAAGCTCACCATGCCGGCATTCGGACTGAGTTCGCTGGCTCGCTACCCACAACTCGTAAAAATGAATCTTGATTGTGGAGATGTGATCGGCTATGCGCTGAGCGCGCCGCTTGGGCAGGTGGATCTCAGCTTGTGGGAGAGATTTTACCTGTCGGGGATCGGAGAATTGAAGCTGAGCGAATTGGATTACTGGCCTCCTCAAGATAGAGACATGAATAGCCGGAGCCTAACGCTTCCCGGCGCCGGCCTCTTGTCAGAGTGCGTGACGCTGAGGAAGCTTTTCATACACGGGACGGCGAACGAGCATTTCATGAAAATGCTGCTGAGGATCCCGAATCTCCGGGATGTGCAGCTAAGGGAGGATTACTACCCTGCACCAGATGATGATATGAGCACCGAGATGAGGGCAGATTCATGTAGAAGGTTTGAAGATGAGTTGAAACAACGTATGATTTCGGACTAGGTGTCGAGAAACGGTAGATTCAAAAGAGGCGATTCGTTTGACTGCTATACTGATCCTCCTCCCCAATGCCTCTTAACAGCTCCTTTGAATAAACCAAAGGTCCTGCTTTTCCCTATGGTTTTGGTCTCTGCATCGATTGAGTGATCAAGGATGGACAACCCGAATAAGTTCATAGCAAGATGATCATAAAGGTATTAAGTATAAGCGCGTTCAAGCATGCGGCTGATGCATCCTAGTGAGTGAGAAAATTGAGTCATTTATGCGTTTTCTTTACTTGATTGGAGAATCGAAGTCTTGGCTTTTTTTGGAGTTAAATGCTAATACGACAAAAGATCGAGTTCAATGGCGTAAAATGCTTGTTTTTTGGTTTTGGTTTTGAAATTGGAGTTCCGGACTCTATGGATGAAAAGGCAGAAAGAAACTTTTCCTTGGTTTCATTCTGCAGTTGGGGGTTTTATTTATTCGCAATTATAGTAATGCAGCTCACGAAGGATTTCAACTTTGCACGGGATAACAGGAGTGACGCTCAGATGGTGGTTCGAAAGATGAGCGAATCTGGAGTCTGAGCACCAGATTCATGGCAGATAGCTGAAGGACATAAAATAGATTTTTGCTGTATGATGTCCAAACCTGTGATGAGAGAATGTCGACACGAGAAGAGTAGTTCAAGCATGACAGAACTGTAAACCTTCGCAGTTTTTCTTTTTCCCTTGAGAAATAAAAGTCTGTAATTTGACAACCTTCGTGCGGGATTATCAGATAATTCTTTATAGTTTGAATTTTCATTGCAATCTCTTTGCATTTGGTTGTATTGCATGGAAATCTTCTACTTTGCACCATCCGTTAGCAGTTCAGTATGATGCCGACTCTCCAGTTTACAAGTAGCGGAGGATTTTATGACAGCTTCATCATGTTCATTGCTTTTGTCATAAAGGAGGGGAGAACGGAAGTGAGCACGCCCTTCTGCTCACTCTTCGTTCACGAGGTCCTCAAAATGGAGAACTGGGGAGGGCAGCAGGTACCATGAGTCCCCTGTCCCACACATCTATCCAGAAGCAAGTGTAGTTCACCGGTTCCACCGAATGCTCCTATCTCTCGGCAAAGATCGTGTGAGTGTGCAGTCTTGCTTCGGATGATCCTGAAAACTTAATCCTGAAAGCACGGTACTGGACCTAGAAAGTCTTCTGGGGCTTCAATTGGGTGAAATTCAGGTGAGGGCTTTCAATAATTTTCGAAAAAATCAAACAGCTTGTATTGATCTTCTGGGCCTCTTCAGATTTCGGTTGAGGCATCTGCCTTCCCTCGGTCATGAATAGGTCAAAGATTGACCAAACATGTCTTCCTTCTCCTTTTCAGGCATAGAGCTATTGTATTATAAGGGTGGGTGATAACATGGTATCTTTTTACTATAGGGTATTCAGCATTGATGTTCTTGCATTATGAGCCTACATACTAATAAGTTGCAATCTAGAATTTCTTTGAGGTTTAATTCATCTGCTCCTAACAGTTCAATCTGTAATGACATGCTGCTAATGTCCATGTGCATTTGCACTTGTATGCCATTCTCTCTGCGGAGATTAAAGATGATTATTCTGTTGGATTGTTGTCAAGTACCTGAAATTAGCTTGCTTGATGGACCTTTGTGATTTCAACCAGTTCAGGCTGTGTCCTTCATGGTAGTAGTGTACTTAGTGGGTCAATTCAAATTCTCAATGCCTCTCTCTTTACTGGAAAGCATGATTACTATATTCATTGCTAGATCTCTACATCCTATCGGCTTTGGGATCATGTTCTGCAGCTTCTTGTGAACAAAAAGTATTAAAGGTCGCTGATACACAACACATTAGCATTATCCACAGCAAACATCATAATGCGCTATACATGACAATTATCCACACTCTGAAAGAGACAGTAACATAAAGATTCTCCACAATATACATCATAGTGCAGCATATGGCAAGGAGGTTTTGGGGCAGATACCTGAAATAGCTTTCTATTAGGAATTTTAAGCCAAAACTCCCATGGAGCAGTATAACTTGCCTGAAATGCAACATAACATATCAGTCCGGTATATTTAGAAGACTTGAAGTTAAGAATGTAAGGCCCAACTTCCTAATGAATGAGCTTTGCTCTTGTGGGTCCTTTTTAGCAACGTGGATCTGATAATTTCACAAGCTTAGCATTAGTGAGCTACTGAAGTTAGTCTTTGCTTCATTGAGTGGAAATTTCAGAATTTTGGTCTATATGTTGCTGCTATGCCATTCCCATGAGCTCGTAGGTTAAAAAGTTCCACTCAAGACCACACCAAAACTATGACCCTCACTTGATTGGAGTTGGTCCGATAGATCGAACTCAGTAGATATGATTCCTTTCCCCATCTCTTCTTCGTTGTTATTCTTCACCAAGAGTGGTGCTGGAAGTCAGGTTGAGATGTATAAAGAGTCTCCTTGTTCTGCTTTCTCCTGTTACTTTTCTTTCTTTTTCTCGGGTCTCGTTCGAATATTTTACCAAGGAAATCACTTGGCATTCATTGTTTATTAGGAGCATCCCAAAAGTGAACCAGGAGTGTTGGCTCACCTGGCAGAGCTCTCTGACTCCCACGATGCTGGTGGCAAGTTTTACTGTCATGGGTTGTGTATTCTAGACTTTGGCCTCTCGCTGTAACAAAAAAAAAGGCTGCAGGAACACATTCAGATCAAAATATGCCTTTCAAATCAAGTTCCGAATTAATCGATACTGCACGTAGTGATGACATATGAAAAGAGAGGAGACGATAGAATTGGCAGAGGCCAAAGGAAGAAGGCCACGAAGCTTTGAAAGTTCAAGGTATCATGTACAACTCAGAATGCATAAATTCAGTGCCCTACAGATGGAAAGGGAGTTCACCAAGGGTTGAGCTGCCCAAGTTGTCCATTACGAAAATAGCTCCTTTAGACTATTCCACTGTAGCTAAGGTGCATCACCATCACAAGAGGCGGCCGTGGAATCAGTCTGATAGCGCATTCAGGATGTTCTGACAATAAAATAAGACAATTTAGACGTTCTAACGATTAGATAATACAAAACCTTTGCATTTGCGAGATGAAAATGAAGCATCAAAAGAATAGGTTAAGTACAGGAAAATGATTTGGCATTTTGTCGAAATGTCATGCCCTGATCATCCGATTAATGGACGGGATTCAAGAACACGACTGGTGCCCAACCTAATGGCTAGACAAGCTTCAGCAAAAATTTCCAGCCTTTGAAAATGAAAGTTGATCCTCTTTACAAGATACTAAGGCTGAGAGTCTTTGATACCCGAATAACGGTTACTATGATGAATGCAAGAGAGCAAAGTAAACAAGAACTTCACAACAGGAAAAGAAAAAGTACATGTCTTGAATTTGCTACAGTATTTATATCGAGCTCTCCCCTTGAAGAAGGTTTTACAACGAGTGGTCTATAGTCGAGGGGTGACATAAAGGTACATAATGCTGTAATGAGATATAGAAATATCCACTGAGAAAGTAAAGCGGATCGGCCTTCATCAAGTAGAACAACTAGAATGTACAATGACGCATCTTTAACCAGCTCCACAGCAATTGAGAAGTGGACTAGAGATGATGACAAGTGTGATTGCAAAGCAAACTGCAAAGTCGAAGCCGCAGAGAGTCTTTATATGTTTTTTCCAGGGAAAGGTAGGTAGATGGATCCCAGAAACGGCTAAAAATGAAGGCACAAACAAAGGACTCTGAATACAGCAGTAGAAAAGTCGGTTGGCTGCATAAAAGAACTCGCTTTGCATTGATAAGTTAGCGAAGTTTCTTTGACATCCTAACAACTATAGAATTGCTCTGATCGTTCTCAGATAAGCCAGTGAAGATAGGGCTCTGATAACATGTTTCTTAATAGTTAGAATCCTATACCAATTCAGAAACAGTAGTTTCATAAGATTATCTAGGAACAATTTGGGAACGAAAACTCGTAAATGGTGCTTCCGGACTTATCTGGAAAATTTTGTTGCTTGAGGATAGTGATTCACAGAAGAAATGCAGTAGGATAATTTTTCCACAATGAAAATAATTCCCAACGCGAGACCTTGATACCTTCGTACAGAGGTAGCGTTGCAAAACAAGGATTTGGGCATATGACTGATGCAAACATGGCTGCTTTGCTGTCTATGAATTGCTCTTCTCGGTTACCGGAAAACTTTTTCTCGGGCACAGTAATGCATGGCTCGGAAAGCTGTTGGTAAAGGATCTCAGAAAATGAAAAGATTCGCATGGCTGGAAACGCAGCTCATTCAGACACTAAGGTTGACATGCAGATATCAAATGATGAGGTGAACATGGATAATTTCTAAAGAAAAAGTAGATCAAATCTATGTAGAAAGTCTAACAGAATCTGATTTTGTGTGGATGTAATCTCATTCATGAGACTATGAACGTTTGTGTGAGTCCTCATCACTCATCCTGAAGTTCAAATCGGCAGGAAGCTTGCTGTATAATGAGGATTACTTACATGTATCATTTTCCCATGAAATATCATCTGAGCCTACCAAATTTGCATTCTTCACAAATATACCAAATCATCACACCTACAATCACCTCTTTGCTCGAATACTCCAGGGAAGTACTCTCTCTCTCTCTCTCTCTCTCTCTCTCTCTCTCTCTCTCTCTCTCTCTCTCTCGGCCAAGTCAAACACGAGTGAGTATACAAGCTCTCTTTCCCATTACAAGCTTGACTCGCTTGCAAACAAGCTCGATTAAGACAAACTCGACTAAGCTAGTGAGTGAGCTTCGACGTGTGTTTGAATTTGAGCCTGATCAATTGAAACTCCACCGATTTGCATGATAAATACAATTTTAAATTGAGAAAAACCCGTCAAAGATGATACAGTTCATATTAACGAAAGGTTAAGAAAGGTATGCTTGGCCTCTATGCCTTCAATCTCTTTCTATGGTGGCTTTCCCCCCTAAAACCTCGTCCACCTATCAAAAAGTGACTATACTATGCATGTAGAACTCGATTGCATTGTTTAGGAACTCGAGTTGATTGTGAGCTTGAGCTTGACTCGCTCACATATCAAGCTTGACAAGACTGAGTCGAGTTCGACTTTGAGTTTTAGTCAATCCCCAATAGCTAGTGAGCAGCTCAGCTCACTCGCACCCATACATTTGTGCATGCACGTGTGCCTGGCTTTTCACTTAAGCTTGAGGTGGGTACCTAAGCATCTTCATTGGATGATTGTTTTGAGCCCATGCTTAATTTGAATATTGTGAATATTATTACAACAACAACAACTAAGCCTTTTCTCATACTAGATGGGGTTGGCTACATGAATTTTTTGTTTCCACATAGCTCTATCATAATTTGTAGAATCCATTGTAAATAAGTCCAACAAGGTTTTACACTAGCAGTCAGAAGCCTAACACAACCCTTCTCCTTTATCCAGGCTTGGGACCGGCCATGCAAAGGTGATCCCTTACATGGGCAGAGTTGAATATTGTGAACATTAATTATGATTATATTGTAATGTTTAACATATGCCTTGCTAGTTTGAAACGCAAGTCTTTGTTGATTACGCCTTTCTAGTTTGAAAGTCGCGTCCTTGATTTAAATGAAATTGTTGCAACTTTACTGAAAAAAATGAATTTGTTGCAAGCACGAAGATGGTTGTCTGATATGATTAGCGTGTGCGGGGCATGACCTAGAAATTTTTTTGAATGAGATGAGGGGCCAGCATTTTAGAGGCCCATATAAAATGTAAGCTGGCCCGGCCACATTTACCATTGGTAGCTCAAGGCATGTACTCTTTACCTATATGACATTTACATGCTTAGTTGGTAATTGAATTAATGTATATCTAATTGAAAAAGTTGCATCTTGGAGATTTTAAAAGAATCCAATTTTAGTATTTTGGTGATCTTGGGGTCGTATAGTGTCTTGATTTGGACTATGCTTAAAGCGTAGGACTCATGATTGACTCTAATTTTAACATGTCTATTAATTTGTGCATACCCTTAGTGAGAGTAGCCTGTGCACAAAATTAACTTGTTTATAATATGGATATTGGTGTGGAAAATATAATGTTATTTTGATTTATCATTTACAATTCTAACTTGTTTATAATATGGATATTGGTGTGGCAAATATAATGTTATTTTGATTGATCATTTACATATATCTTGTTTTTTACATGTATTACTGTACATGTTTGATTTGTTGATACCCTTAGTGTTACATGTTGGCCTAGTTTATTCACCAGTGGCATGAGCGCAGCTGTGCTCACCCTATTTCACTATAGGTAATTAGATACTGGATAGTGGCGATTTTCTCACCATGGCGATTGGAGATGTTATAGGGTAGAAACATTGTGTGTAAACAAGGTTGAGCTAGTATGGAAATAATGTAGATGGTAATATTCAATTTGAAAATTTGTAACTTATAGAGCATATACATAATTTATTTGAATTTAATGAGTTTTTCTTTGTATCTCGAAGATTTCTACTAATCTCTTTTTAAAGCTTGAAAAGAAAACTACATCATCACCATCAAAAGTTCCTCTCTAACACAATTCTAACTTACATCAAACTGATGAATTTATTTTGTCAGGTTTCAATCTCTAAGTAATGCTTTTCTTTTCTCTTAATGAAACTATGAAAGGAACCTCTTAGGAAGTTCCTATTCTAGTAGCATTCTTGTTTATGCACAATTACTACGGAGTTTTGATCACATCCGGTGCATGTGCACCCTACAACTTAATAAAGCTTTTTTCATGGCTACCCAATGCAACCTTTGTCCTTTATCTTGGCCTCTCACATCACGGTTGGAATTTCTTAAAAGCCTTTCCATGACAAACAAAAAATTGATCCAATCTCCTTATCCCCTGAATGCTTCAAAATTGCATTTAAGATAACCATGAGGAAGTTTAAAGCCAAGAAAGCTAAAGGAATCCAACAATTCCTCAATAAACACCACCTTGAAGGCAAACCATTATTAGAAGTGAAATTTAACATCAAAATGTTACAACAGTTCAATCTTGTTTTTATAACAAAAGCAGCACGAGATTTTCTCGTTCTGGATTCAAATCAACAAATAGCCATGGCTAATTATCTCGATAAGCTGTCATTTTTGGTTCCTTTTCTAGAAAATTGTTGGTTGAAGGGTGAATCTCGAAATGGAAGGGGTCCGTTTGTTGATCCATACTGCAAATTGGATCCTCTGTTTTATACCCTTTTTAAACCACCGAGTTGTGGATCCATATAGTCCACACCACTTTGCATGGGAGAGTATTTTTTTAATTTTAATTTGGTGTGTGTCATACAAACTTATTACAAAAAAAGAAAACGAGGTATTGGGAACTGAGTCTCCAATAAATTTCTTCGTTTTCCTAAAAGTTAGGAATTTTTTTTTTTATAAAAGTACCTTTCGTTTTTTATTTTAACAATTTGAGACCTAAATTTCTCATAAATTAAAAGTAGAACCTCAGGTTTTCACTAAAAATATCCTCTAAGACGACGAAATCCGTCTTTGCTAACATGACGTCGACATGTAGACATAGCACCTAAGTGACATCAACTACTAGCCTATCACGTCAGCCTACATTATAGATAAAGTTGCAACATTAGCTTGTATTAAAATATTAATTAATAGTATATCATTAATATCAAATTATTCATATAATCTTAATTAATATTGAGTAAATAATAAGTATTGAGTATTAATTATATAATATAAATATTAGTTACTAGATATTAAATACTGAGTAATGTTTAGTAAATATTAGTTATACCATTAATCAAAATAATATCTTAACAAATACATAAATAGTTATATATAATTAATATAAAAATATTAATATAATTTTAAGTACTATCTATTTAATATTAATATAAATATCTGTTTAATTAATATATATATACATATTAATTAGTGTATGTTATAATACTTATTTAATATATATTTGAGAATATTAATGTTAATTAATATATAGTTAATTAAAATATTAATTAAATAATAATGGTAATAATATTGTACATAACATTAACATAAATGTATAAACATTTATATGTTAAATTTCAGACATTAATATAATATCAATCATATAATACAAATATTAAGCAATATCTTTATAATAATTACTCAATATATGTTAAATATTAATTATAATAATTAACTTGAGATGATGTGGTAGTGACATGGCTTGAGTACCACGGTCATATAAGCAAAAAGTGATGTCATTATGTTAGAGGGTCTTTTTCGATTAACGTATTTTGTTTGTAAGAAGTTTGCGTTTTGTGAATTTTTTTGATATATAAGAATCTGGATACGTTGTGAAGCACAGTCTGTGGCCATAAAGATCGACTCACAAGTCGAAGGTCATGAGTTGGAAACCAGAGGCATGCATCTGGCGTCGGCCTGCACGTTGAAAAGACCCAAAACTTTAAACATTATCCCTATTTCATGTCACATACAACTCATCCCATTAAGGTGTCTGTCTCTATGAAAAAGCAAGGAGTGGGCTTCGCATGGCTGCCGGTGCACTTCGACAATGAAGGATAATAGCTACTGTTTAAATAGGTGATTATTAAAGTTGTTGAACGAGTCGATTAGAAGCTGTTTTGATTTGTTCATGTTCGGCTTGTTAGCTCGTTTGAGCGTAGCCGACATGAACCGAACATCACCTGCTTGTTATATTTAAAAACATAGATTTTCACATATAATTTTCTGTAAGAAGTCAAATATTCTAACTAGATTACATAAAAATTATTTCTTTTATACTTTTCTTGGATATAGAAAGCTCTTCTTTTTCGTTACAAGCCGAGGCCGAAGCCTAACACCCACACCTACACATACATCTGCTAAGAGTCAAACTCTCCACCACCAGCAACCGGTGCTAGAACACCCTAAGGTTGAGCTAACGCTGAGTGCAAATTATGTACAATTTAGTTGTGTTGACATGGTTTTCTACTATAAATGTACATAAAATTGTGGACAATTTAGTTGCACAAGGAGATTTAGCTATCCTAGTTTGTGGATCCATCCACTAAGAAAACATTCAAGTTGGTGGTCTTGAGATCAATACCCTGGGATGTGCATATCTGATATAGGGTCTGCCCAACCCTGGCTTTTCTACTGGAAAAAAAGAGGCAGTCTTATAGCAACCGAGTTTTATAACGTAAACGCACAATTTAACTAAACGAGCTGATACATTGCCAGTATGGAACCTTCCGGGGGATCCCAACTGGAACAGAACCAATTCAGAAATTGACTGGAACTGGGACTGATGAAACCAGTCCCGGAACCAGAGACCAGCAGGTCAGAAACAAAACTGGCTCAGCCCCAGTTTGCACAACCCCGGGTTTTGTACTGGAAAAAAGGAGATTCTTATACCAACGGAGTTTTATAAAGTAAAAACACAATTTGATGCATTTAACTAAACGAGCTTATATATACAGAGCCAAACCTAGAGATTGCCTGTTAGGCGGTCTCAACTGGAACCGAACTAGTTCAGGAACTGATTAGAATTGGAACCGATGAAACCAAACCCAGAACCAAAGACCACCAGGTCGGAAACAAAACTGGTCCAGTCCCAGTTTGCACAACCCGGGTTGCCTACTGGAAAAAAAACGAGACATTCTTATACTAGCAGAGTTTTATAAAGTAAACACACTATCTGATGCATTTAACTAAAGGAGCTGATACATGCTGAGCCAAACCCAGAGGTTATTATCAGTGTGAAACCTGTTAAGCGGTCTCAACTGAAACTGAACCGGTTCAGAAATTGATTGGAATTGAAACCGATAAAATCAGACCCAAAACCGGAAACCATCAGGTCGAAAACAAAACTGGACCAATCTCAGTTCAGTTTTAGTTCCTGGTTATAAGAAAACCGAAAAGCTAAAAGCAGTTCATGTTCACTGCGTAAAGTTCTCAAACCCTCCGACTCATTTAGTTCGCGAACTACTGAACACGAAGGAGCTCATCTCGAGCCACAGAGCTAAACCAAACCACGAGCAGCTGGGCTGGTAGGAAGAAAGGGGGGTTGAAAGGGACGCTCAAGGTCGAACAATCAACCATTCAAGACGAACCAAACCATCTTAGATGACCATTAGGTCAAAGACCGGTAGGAATTCCAGCTCACGGATATCTCACATTTGTCAATTACCAAAGACACCTTAAAACTTGTATCTGAGGACAGAAAAAGGTCTTAACGTTGTTTTGCTTCATTGAAACCAGCCAAGGCCCGCGTTTAGGGCTTGGTTTTGCCATTTTCTTTTTGTTGGAGTACACAACCGCTATAGGGATGTTCCGCCCCACCCTTATATATATAATGTATATACATATAATCACTTCAATTTTAATAATATGAAATATCACAGAGTAGAATTTATATTTTATGTAAAATATAATACATTAATTGATTTAAAAATAAATAAATTTTGTATGTTGAAGCAGGGTGGATTATAGTAAAGTGGGTGTGGGACGGGTGCAGTGTGATCTCTCTCTCACACACATATATGTGTATGTATTATATTATATATATACTTTACATGCATATATACACACACACACACACATATATATATAATCACTTCAATTTTAATATTATGAAATATTATAGAATGAACTTATATTTTATGTAGATATAAGACATTAATTGATTTTCTTTTGAGAAAATAAATTTTGTTTGTTAAAGCAGGGTGGATTATATAAAGTGGTTGCGGGGTGTGATCCCCAAGAGTCGTACGGCAGGCTAGGGTGGGCTCTAACAAGGGGATTGCAATGTGGGAAAGCCCAAAGACCTCGCCCGACTAATCCACTGCGAGCTGGGTTGGGCCACTATGGGGGTAAAGCTCTATCAGGCTGGTCTGTTTCATTTCTGAGATTCGAAGTCCAGACGTTGCTCAAGGGGAGCAAGTACCGAACAGCTTGAAGGAACCAAACTTTGGTTTTGACAATTTACAATTGATTAAAGTCAGTTAATTTTAGATATAATACAAAAATGAAATGAAGGCATGTATCTAATATGATGAAGCACATTATCTCTGTTAGGTAAGATGAATTTTTTTATTAGATCTTCTGAAACTAATCATATATTTACTTACAAGCATATACCATTATACATGAAGCAGTTAACGCTATGTATATTAATGTATATGTTCCATAGCCTACAGTACTCCAGTCCCCAACAAACGTATACCTTTTCTTTCTTTTTCTTAAAGTAGATAATTGGAAGTGGCTGATCTTTTCTCTCTCTCTCTCTCTCTCATATGTAATTTTTATCTTTAAAAAAAAGGTAAGTTTTCTTTTTGTTATAAGAGGAGACTGAAGCCTAACACACACCCATACATGCAACATATGAGAGTCAAACTCTCCACCAATACCAACAGTGCTAGAGCGCGCTGCTGTTGAGCTAATGCTCTGGTTGCAGAAGTAAGCTTTTGATTCACCTCGTTTAAACCTAAAATGAGAATTGTTAAACTAAAACTTTCAAATGTTGATGGGGTCTTTCATTAATAGACCTATTTGATGTTTAGGATAAAAATAAAGATGATTTAAGTGTAATTTTAAAAGAAAAAATATTCAATGAAATTATTAGAGAAAAAGTTAAAATATTATCCAAATCATTTAGATCACTTCTCTATATTATCCAACTGGATCCAGCTTCAGTTTCAATTGATTCCTGACCTTATTTGATTTCAGTCAAAACCATCGAGCCGGTTCACCATGTGTCGCACAAATAGCAATAGCACACTTACAACTCACAAGCATCTGGCTTTGGCCTCCCCATAAAAAAAAATGGTGGGTGACTAATAATCATGTGAAATAACTAACACGCGAGGACACAAACGCCATTGACCAAAATCACAGGACACTTGAGTAATTCATACCCTGAATTCTACAAAGAGAGCGTCCCTCTCACTCCCTCGTGGAGAAGAACCAATCAATACCACTCAAAAAGGAAGCAGTCTTTATTTGCATCGCCTTGGATCAACAAAACTACTAACCAAACCAACACCTCACTATAGTGGAGAGTGAGGGAAGAGATCCAAAATGGGTCGGCTGATGAGATTGGCAGAGGTGGTGGCGTTACTGGTGGGACTGTGGGCTTCCCCGCTGCATTCGAGCGGCACGGGATTGGTTTACGACCCGGCTGAGGTGGGCTCGGAGGAGGGCATGGTGGCGTTGTTCGAGCGGTGGAGACTGAAGCACGGTAGGGTTTACAGAGAGGAAGGGGAGAGGCAGAGGCGGTACGTAGCGTTCAAGGAGAGTATAAAGTACGTGGAGAGGTGGAGGAAAGAGAATGAGGAGAAGAAGGGACGTGGTTCGAGCCATAGAGTTGGGCTCAACCGGTTCGCGGACCTCACCAACCAGGAGTTCAAGAAAATCTATTCCAGGAAGATGCATCCGCTGTCGAAGAGGCGGCCGAGGGGTGGGGAGAAGGAAGGGAGTGAGGAATGGCGGAGCAGGAGCAGGAGGGAGCTCATGGCGTCGTGCGTCGCGCCGGCGACGTTGGATTGGAGGAAGAAGGGTGTTGTAACTGCCGTCAAGGATCAAGGCGACTGTGGTATCAAAATCTCTCTCTGGGTGTGTTGTGCTTTTGCTTCTTACAGCCAAGCTCGGATTAGACACTGCCTAGTGTGCATCCGACTCCAGATATTTAAACTTAAGGTTCTTCCAAGTTTACCTCTAGTTAGGGGATGGTAGCCGTTGGTACAGGTTTGGTTAGGTTGTAATAGACATCATCGGTTTGGAACCAGCTCAATCAAAACCGAACTGGGTCAACAGCCGATTGGACTTAGAACCGATGAAACCAGATCTGGAACCAGAGACCACTTAGTTCAGTTTCAGTTTCACCTTTGATGGAACTGGAACCAGCCTAAAGCCGGAACCTACTGTTTCAAACCACCTGTTCTATAATGTTTTAAAAATTTCTTATAAAATATAAATTTTAATTTTTTTTTCAAATTCCGAACAGTTTAAGACAAACTGAACCTGAACTGGCCTGGTTTTGTTTGTGTTCTTGGTTTCAAAAAATTGAAACGGACGGTTTAAAACTTGATGATTTGTGTTTACCCGAAATCAGCCATATCAAGTTCTAAGCTGAACTTCAGACGAACTAGTTTAATTTCTTCCTTAAATTTTGGGAGACAAACCGAACCACTGTCAAGTAAAAAAACTAAACGAAACAGTTCCCGTTATGGTTCTGTACTGACCGTGATCTCGTTACACACTTAACATATAACCGGCCAGTATATGATACTTGTGGGTGTATGATATGTTACACGTGGTCGCAGAAAGAGCAATAGGTGAGCTGGTTAGCGGGTTGACTTAAGAGGTTGAATGTGATGAGTTCGATATCTGGGGAGTTTATCTGGTTTGGCCTTATCAATTATAAAAAACATGTATACACGATCAATCAAGTATGTTGATGATACACGGACATAAACATCGATTTGGATCCGTTTTTTCTTTCTATTCCTACACCCTTAGCCGTTGGTCATATTCTGCAGTTTTTTCACTGAATTTGATTGAAGTTAAGGCCTTGTGAGAATCGCTAAACTAGTAATTTTGTATGAACCAGGAAGCTGTTGGTCGTTTTCTGCAACTGGAGGAATAGAAGGGATTAATGCCCTGGTTACAGGGGAATTGATTAGTCTTTCTGAGCAGGAGCTGATCGATTGTGATACAGATGGTAATTATGGTTGTGAGGGAGGATACATGGATTATGCCTTCGAGTGGGTTGCTCAAAATGGCGGCATCGACACCGAGGCCGATTATCCATATACTAGCTATTTTGGTGCAGATGGTGTCTGCAATACTACCAAGGTACACACCAACTTTCACAAACTCAAAGGTTGGCAGTCGAGCTGTAACTAGAAAGCAGATTTTTAGTGGTATAGATGAAATCAGTGAAATTTATGGACTTCAGTTCTTCTGAATCACTCATTCTTAGTACATCAAACGAATTCTACTTCTGTTATTTGCCTTTGATTTGGTGATAAACCATTGCGTAGGAGGCAGACAAAGTTGTTAGCATCGATGGCTATGAAGATGTCTCTGAAGATGAAAGCGCATTATTCTGCGCAGTTGCCAGCCAGCCTGTTAGTGTTGGAATTGATGGATCATCCTTGGACTTTCAGCTCTACACTGGGGTAAGCATTGCTTTTCAGCCATTAAGTCTAAATGCAAGGGCAATCTTTCTTAGAAATCATCGTTTCATACTGTATAGCATTAGAAAAGAAAGGGAAAAGGCCGACTTTAGCACCTTAAGGCAGAATTCGGCCGATGTCCGAACATCAAACACCTGAACAAGTGCCGGTACCAATTAAACATGTACTGATAACTTTTGCAGGGGATCTATGATGGTGATTGCTCAGACAATCCTGACGATATCGACCATGCTGTCCTCATAGTAGGCTACGGATCTCAAGGCAACGAAGACTATTGGATAGTGAAGAACTCATGGGGAACAAGCTGGGGTGAGAATGGATATGTCTTGATGAGGAGGAACACTGGATTGGAGTATGGACTCTGTGCAATCAATGCAATGGCTTCTTATCCCACTAAAACAGGATCAGTTTCTCCGAGCCCCGATTATTCACCACCTTCTGCACCGTCGCCACCACCAAGTCCCTCACCAGTAGAATGTGGAGATGGGTCATACTGCGGTTCCGGCGAGACTTGTTGCTGCACTTTCGAGGTCGGAACTGTTTGCTTCCTTTATGGCTGCTGTGAATATGCAGATGCAGTTTGCTGCCCAGATTCACTCTACTGCTGCCCTAATGACTACCCAGTTTGTGATGTTGCAGATGGGCTATGTTTACAGGTAAACACCCTCCTTAGATCTTAATTTTTCTATTCTTTCTATTACATCTGATGAGTCTGGAATCCAACCCTGGCCTTTCCTACTGGAAAATTTTGTTTTGTTGTTGTTGGTGGTGGATCTACATTGAGCCCAAGTTAGACGGTTCACCCCACTCAAAATTTTGAAAATCAACTTAAAGTCTCTAGCATATGTTGGGATCCTTGAGGTATAATAGCTAGTTTGCTCGGCCCAAAACCATTCAAAAGGCTATTCGCCCCACTCCAAAAGAGTTTCTAGATCCACCGCTGGTGGATGGGTCTTAAGGTTGTTTTAATTACCTTGTTGTATGGTGCAGAGCCCCGAAAACATGCTCGGCGTGAAAATGAAGAAACGCAAGCTTGCCAAACACAAGCTCCCATGGACAAAGTTCGAAGCCATGAAGCACGAACCACGCCAACCTCTTGAGCTTGCAATGAGTGGGCAAGGGTCAACTGCAGTCTAGAGAGGTCACAAAACTTTCCCTTCCGTTTCCTTCTTGTTCTTGGTTCTGTTAAGGCACACATGCTGCCCTATAGACCCTTGTTTTATTTGCTGTGTTATATTAGAAATGTCAAACCTAAAAAATATATATGGTCTTCAAAATCAAAAGTATCACCTGGGCGAATTGTTGTAGTTATTGTTTCTCTTGGTAGTGGCATTATAAATATAGCCAAAGTTCATATATTCAACTGCAGGAGATACATCTCAAATTCTTATTAAACAGGAGATTCAATGCTTGGACTTTGGCCTGGACGGGATCATCGTGATATATATCTGTATATATATGGCATAATGCTTGTAAATATCCAAGCCACCCGTAATTGGAAGAATTTTAGTTAAATGAAGGACCATCTTTATAGAGTATTAAGGCAAACAGTCTGTATATCAACTCGGTTGGACTCATCTCCGAAATGACGAAAGCCATTATGAACGCGTTCAAACCAAGCAAGAAACAAGGGTTGATGGGTTCGTTCAGCTCGGTTTTACAAGACCTAGCAAGGCATTGTTCATGCTTGTTCATTGCTAGTACATGAATACTGTAGCATAAAAGGAATAGTTCTTTGAACTCTTTATGGATTAATTTCCTTCCTCCTAGCCTTCATTTTCCATTGCCTCTAATGGGATTTAGTACTCATTGATCTACTTTTGATTCATACACTAATGACCTGTTTTCATCATGGACTTCAAAGAATTTGTCATGGCACTTCACAGAACTTGTGCCTTGAACTCCGCAAACCGGCAAAAATGCTCCATGAGATTACTAGTTTCCTGTCATCTTATTTTGAATTTCTGTGTTCCTTTGAATAAATTATTTTAGCAGAAAACTGGTTTTGTATTGCATCATTCGGGTCTGCAATGAGACGTCAACAAAATCTCTAAGTAGACATAGCGAGTTCAGAGCAGACTTGGCGGTTCCAACCAGAACTGAACAAGTCCAGGAACCGACTGGAATTGGAACCACTTAAACCGGAGCTACAACCATATTCAAAACCGAGGATGCTTTTCTTGTTCCATGGAAATTGACAGTTCCAACCCGCCAAGCTCATATTTTTTATTTTTTAAATTTTAACTTTCTTAATGATTTTCTCCTACCTAAGTTTTTAGAGCACTACAAAACAGTAAAATCGCCTTAATTCAAATGTTTCAAACTTGAGAACAAAAATCAAAGTTGCCCAAAAAACTCATCAATCATCTTGAACAGGATAATTTACCAAGTATAAAATCGTTATTCCAAAACGAATTGATCAAAACTCAAACGTGTCTCATCTTCTTTCTTTCTTTCATTCTTTTTTCTCTCATCGTTCCCACGAGACCAAAGGAGAGACTGAGTAAAGGGATATGAATAAATCCGAACCATCAATCCCTCGAAAAAAAAACACGACATAATAAAAAACATACTATTCCACTAATGAGCATAGCGAATCCAAATTCAGACACTTGTGTGAGTCGCAAACTCGATCTTTTGCTCCATAGTTGGCCGACCTTGCTCGAACCGGATTAGTTGGGTTCGTTGTGGGCTTCTCTACTTTGGTTGTTTGTTTCGACAGAAAAAAAAGTGCGTGGTGTGATGCAAGCTTGTTATACTATCCTTTCGGGTAGAGGATCACGATTGGCCATGGAAGTGGCAAGTTTCACTTAATGAAGATATACAGCAGTTAGATTATGTTAGAATGGACTGAAACTAACATTTGCTCAGATTGTGGTTGTATATGTTACTGAAATTATCTTTTAGGTATAAAAAAGAACCTTTTCTTGCTTTCTATGGACATCTTGTGATCATGTTGAGTTTATTAAAATCCTTATATGTTAATAGGAAATGGCCCGTCTCGACTGAGATTCAATAAATGAAAAAAGACAAATAATAATGATATAATAAAAATAATTGTCTAAAAATCAGAGGCATAAAAGGAAATTAAATTTCAATTGAAAACACATACAAGATTATCATTCAATTATGAAAAAATTTAATTAACATCTTTTTAAAATCTAAATATCCCATTCATGATAGGTAGCAAGATATACAAAGCATCTCAAAAGTGTCCCTGAAACTTGTTGGCAAATTATGGAACTTACATCTTGCATAATAAGAAAAATGTCATTATGATTAGGATAGTTGGTACTTAGTGCTTTCAATGAGATTAATTATTGACTACTTTTTTATCTTAATTGCAGTTCTACAGTAGTATGAAACCACACAAGTTTCTGGTGTACCTACTTGATTTATTTGGATCCAACCTTCAAGGCCAAAAACTAGCAAAAGGATCATGTTCAGTATCATTGAGAAGGCAAAGGTGAACCCTCGATATAGGTGGAGTAGGAAACTTTAGAAGGCACTCTGCTATAGGGTGACAAATCAGGTTGATGGGTCAGATTTGGGTTGTGTCACTTCGGGTCCAGGTTAAAACATGTTGACATGGGTAAACCCATATACAGAAAATGTGTGTAGGTGTATATGTGTGTTTTATGTATATACACATGCTTTAAATATTTATAATAGATATCTCCAGTCAGGTCCAGGCCAACCATACTCTACCCAATCTTTAAACAGGATGCTTTTGAAATACCTGATCCTACCAGGGCATGGATTTCGTGTCATCCGGTTCGGGTTGTTGGGCCAAGCTGAAAATTGGCAGTGCTACCCTACCAAGTAGATCAGAGATTCCAAACCGTTGGGGTTGTCTGGACACAGAACCAAACTGTCCGAGGGGCCATTCCAGTTCTGGTATCGGAAGTGTTGGTTTTAGAGCAGTTCTGGTTCCGATTTCGAAACCGTCCCAGAACTGTTTAAATATTTTTTCTTTAAAAGAGGGTAAATGCACCTTTTGAGAGTTGAACTCCCCACCAACCTCAATGGTAGAGGCATTGAGTTATTGATGAGTTTGTGTTACTAGGTATTAAATATATAAAACTCATTTAACGGTGGCTTTGAACCGCCACTTCCGGTTCCGGTTCTGGTTCCAACTGAAGGTTCAGGAATCCCGGTTTTGGTTGCGGTTCTGGTCCCGATTCGACTGGTGTATGTTCAAATCACCGAGCCATGTCCATTCCCAAGTATTCCAGAAGGGCAGAATCCCCATGAAAAGGCACCCACTGAATACAGATATGCTAATTAATACATTGGATTTCTTATTCTGTTTCTCTTATGTCAAGTTTTGAAAAAGTTTGTCATTCATTCATGAGTCCTTACTCATGTTTTTGCACCATCGTACATGTCTCTTATAAGGTTAATGTATGTCAATGAGATACCTCTTTTTTCTAAGGTTCTTCAAAGAACCTCTCTCGGTACCCTATCGTAAGCTTTTTCTAGATCAATAAATATCATGTGAAGGTCTTTCTTTTTTGCTCTAAAATGTTTCATAAGACATCTCAAAAGGTGAATCGCTTCAATAGTAGATCTACCTGGCATGAATCCAAATTGGTTCTCTGTTATACTTGATACTTGTCTTAACCTACGTTCGATAATTCTTTCCCACAATTTCATATTATGGCTCATTAACTTGATACCCAGATAATTTGCACAATTATGAATATCTCTCTTATTCTTATATATGGATATAAGGGTACTCGCTCTCCATTCTTTGGGTATCTTTTGTTTTCTTCATATTTCATTAATAGTCTTGTGAGCCAAGTGATTACTATTTCTCCTAGTATTTTCCAAACTTCTATAAGAATATTTTCTGGTCCTTCCGATTTACCACCCTTTGTATGTTTAAGAGCCTCTTTAACTTCTTTCTTTTGAATACATCGGTAAAAATTGTGGTTTATATACTTTTTTGATTTGGCTAACTCTCCTAGGTTAATACTAACAACTTTATTTTCATTAAAAAGCTTATAAAAATAGTTTTTTCATCTATTTCTTATATCATCATTTGTCACTAGAATTTTTTCATCCTTGTCTTTGATGTATCTAACAGAATTAAGATCTTTAGTTTTCTTATTTGTAGCCTTAGTTATCCTAAAAATATCTCTTTCACCCTCTTTTGAATTGAGTTTTTTTATATAAATCCTCTCAAATTTTATCTTTTGCTTCACTGAGGGCCTTTTTCGCTTCCTTCTTTGCTTTTTTCAAAGCCTCTAAAGTTTCACTAGTTTTCTTAGCATAATTTAATTTGTATCATGCCCTCTTTGTCTTGATTTTATTTTGTACTACTTCACTCCACCACCAAGCTTCTTTTTGTGCCAGTACACCTCCCTTATATTCACCTAATACATCTTTCGCCACTTTCCTAATATGTATAGTCATATTGTTCCACATATCATAATGTGTACCAATTATAGATGTATAAATTTTATTTCAAAGTCTATGTAATACTTGAAATAATTTTTCACACACTACGAGTGCGCGAGCGTGCCAGTTAGTTTTACTTAAACTAGCAAAGTTATATTTTCTAACTTTAATGGCGATTATAGAGAAGTGGGGATCTTTTAGACTTAGTCTTTCTTGAACCGGCGCTCAAGGGTAAACCTAAACGCTTTGAGGATTGATCTTGATGAAATGTGTTTTTGAAATTCACTTTTCAAACTCAAATGACTTAACCAAATTCGTGAGCTAGGTCTTTAGAAATTGTTTTTTATAAGTTCTGAAAAACAGAAACTGGTTCTCTTTTCAGACCTTGTTTTTAGATTTTTTTTAAATAGTTTTGAATCTCCAAAAATTACAAAAACTTTACAGTGAGTAAAGGATCATATGATTTCAGAAACTATTTTTTATTTTGATTTTTGTATTGTGACAGTCTGTAATTAAATCAGGTAATAACCCTTGCTCAGATGTCTAAAACAGTTCTATGACAGAAATACAGAGGTTTAAAGAAACGTCTGTATCTCAGTGCATAGAGCTTCAATCTTTATAAAATTGGTCTTGTTGGAAATCTATGGATGTCAGATTTTTAATTAGATAAGCTTCACTAAAATTGGTTTACTACAGACAAAGTTATGTGATGATAACTCAGGTTTTATTGCAGAAAACATAGGTTTTATAGATTTAACTATAGATTTCTCCGATCTTCCCTAATTTTAATTATGTGACTACATGACCCTAAAATTCTTGAAAATTTTATCATATGTGGGCTTGTGTGTGAATATTTGGTGTACTGAATTTTAGATCATTTGGAGTAGAGAATAGAGAATTAAAAATAAATCATCAGATAGATGTAGGATGCTTAAAACTGATTTTCTTGTTTAAAAAATACTTGAATGCATCACACCTGAAATTTAAAAACAAATAACAATTATTTGAATGTAAATGACTGAAGGAAATGAACTGAAATATATCTATAGTTTAAGCATAGAGGGGATTAGGAGATATAAAGGATTATAATGTATAGAGAGGTAGAGGAAACTTGAAATTAAACAAGTAATAGACATTAAATGTAACGAAATGAAATGGGCAGCATCTCTACCTATTACATCATGGGGGGAGTCAATTGCTCCATTAATACAACTCCTTTTTAATTAAATAGAAGTAAGGAAGAAGAGATTAGAGTAGAGTGAAGAAGATCTACCTTGCAAGGGAGCTCTCCTTCTCACCGAGTGTGGACGAGTTAGGAAGGGATCGGCTCCCTCCTTCTTTTTCTCTTCTCTCTCTTTTCCTCTCATTCTCTCTCTCTCTTTCTCTCTTTTCTCGAGGTGCCTTTTATAGGCCTCAAGAGGGGAGGCTTAGAGCCTTCCACGGTTTGGGTTGGATGGGCTTTCGGAGCCCCACTCTTGATCCAACTCTTGGTTAGACCCAAAAGCTTTCACATGGGCTTATGGTGGTCCCCTGTGGTCAAGGTAAGCCCAACCCCATGTGGCTAGGTAGGTCAAGTGGCTCGGTCTATCATGATGCGATCAAGTGGGTCTCTTCAGCCAAGTGGGTTTGGTTAGCCTTGGTGGAGTCAGGTACAATCGATTGACCTTAGTGCAACCGGCTAGGTTCAATTTGGGGCAGCCTTTGGTGTCATATTTGATGGAGTCTTGGCTTGGCTTGATCATGTCTTTTGTCTTTTAGTCCATGGCTTGGTTTAAGTCAACTTGTTCGTCATTGAGTGTAAATTGAGTCTTTGCCTTTGGTTTTAGGCTCTTCATTTGGCGTAGCCCATCTTGGTTTCAACTTTCTTAGCCCATTCGACCCTTGGGTCCTTCATCTTGGAACACATTTGGTGAATGAGCTCGGTCTTTGCCTTCTTGTTGCTACTTTGATATCAGATTGGGATGCTTCGATTCCATTGTGGTCTTGAAATCGTACCTTCTTTCAGGATCTTCGGTGGGGTTTTTGTAACTTTCCTCCTCATCCTCTTTTGAACCAATCATAATTTCATCTTTGTTTACCTTTTCTAAAACTTGATTATGAAACTTAACACTTTTAATTTCAAAATCTTTGTTTTTGACATTTTATGAAATTCATAGGCTGTATTTAAATCATGGATTTTTAAAACCAGACTACTGTTTCGAAACCTGCTTGAATACGTTTTTGCAAAGCATTTTGAGGTGTTTACAGATGCTCCTCTTTGGCATTATTCCAAATTTATTTAGATAATGGCAAAGAAGAAACACACACTTTCCAATTTTTCTTCCCAAAACTTGACTTGAGAGTATGAATCTTTCCTTCATTTCATAGCATCCATTTTCTCAAAATTTTTGTGGAGGGGATTTTTGCCAAAGGAGGACTTAATTTAAACAAAGCCTTAGTCTTAGGATGATCATACATGGTCGACCTTTTGATGGATGTATGCATGCATGGTGTGTGATGTAATGGAGTGTAATGTGTTTAGAGACTTACTCATGAGATGTATGGGCTTGAGGAGAAGCCTATGAAGGCGAGCTGTCTCAAGTGAGATAATCTCATATTGTTTCTTTTGATGTTTCGAGTTTTTGATATTTCTTTTCAAACTGAAACTCCTTTTTAGTTTCTATCAAAAGGACTTCCAATTTCTCACATTTCTCCTTACTCGGGTTTCAATACCCACTATTTAGCAGTGGTTTTGTAGGAAATTTTGAATGACATTTCAAAATTTAATTTCTCACACAACAAAGTCTAATTCTCAAACAAAATGAAATCCAAATAAGTAGGTCTTATTCCTACTCTGGGATTTTATTGGAGAACAGTTTTTCATTGGGATTAGTTGTAGGGGATTTAGAAAAGAATTCACCACGGTCCCTTCTAAAGCGTCCCGTGGTATAATGCAAAGGAATTGGAAAATAGCTCCTTTTTTTTATCTTTGGTTTTTCTTTTTCTTTTAGAGGAAAATCTCTTTTTTGGAGGTTTTTGTTTTTCCTTTTCTTTTTGAAAGACCTCTATATTGGAGGTTTTTGTTTTTTTTCTTTTCTTTTGATTTTGGAAGATCTCTATATTGGAGGTTTTTGTTTTCTTCATTTTCTTTTGATATTTTGCCAATTGTCCTTTTAAAGAGGAAATGAAGTGGGAAGAAACTCATCCCTTTGGATACTCAATTCAACAAAATATATCCCATTTCCTAATAGCAACTATCATTTGAAAATATTTTGTTATTTTGAACTAGGCCTCATTTTGTAAGCCATAGATTTTTTAAATGTTACAAAATGATTTTGAAAACTCTACTTTTCAGAAAGCATCAATTCCCTAATTTGGGGTTACGTAATCCATTTTGATCCTTCTTTCAAGAGATGAATCAATATGAAGAGATGAATCATTGTTAAATCGGAACTTTCAAATTCAACTCGATCCTCCAGAGTTTTTCTTTCCATGTTACCTTTTTTTCCTTATCTCAAGATATTTGAGTCCTTTTTGTTTGAAATGGAGAAATCATGTAAGTGAGTTGGAGTTGCCTGACTTCCTCCACATGAGTGGAATATGGATTGTTGGGTTGGATAAAACAACTCATCTAGAGAAAAAGCAAAAGAGTTGATAATGTGTTTTGTATTTTTCTTTTTTCAAAGGACAATATATATCTTTCTTATGGAATATTTTAGAGCAAAAAAGAAAGACCTTCACATGATATTTATTGGTTTAGAAAAAACTTATGATAGAGTACCGAGGGAGGTTCTTTCAAGAACTTTGGAAAAAAGAGGTATCCCATTGACATACATTAACTTATAAGAGACATGTATGATGGTGCAAAAACAGGTATGAGGACTCATGAAGGAATGACAGACTTCTTTGAAGTTAATATTGGGTTACATCAAGAATCAACTTTAAGTCCATACTTATTTATAATGATGATTGATGAGTTAACAAAACATATTCAAGATGAAGTACCTTGGTGTATGTTATTTGCAGATGACATTGTCTTAGTGGAGGAGTCTAAGGAAAAAGTTCATAGAAAATTGGAACTATGGAGAGAAACATTAGAAAGCAAAGGCCTCCGACTTAGTAGAACAAAGACAAAATATATGGAATGTAAGTTTGATCATTTGGTTACCTTAGAGGACATAGAAATTAAAATTGGCACACATTGCATCCCCCAAAAGGAAAGTTTTAAATACCTAGGGTCAATTTTTGAGAGTGATGGAAGAATTGATGGAGATGTTACGCATAGAATTAATGTTGGTTGGTTAAAATGGAGAGGAGCATCAGGTATTCTTTGTGATAAGAAGATACCATTAAAGTTAAAAGGTAAATATTATAGAGCAGCAATTAGGCCTGCCATGTTTTATGGTTCTGAGTGTTGGGCAGTTAATCATTAACATATACAAAAGATGTCGGTGATAGAAATGAAGATGTTGAGATGGATGAGTGGTCATACAAGAAAAAACCGGATACATAATGAGGTTATTAGAAACAAATTAGGAGTGACACCAATAGAAGATAAAATGAGATAATATCGTTTAAGAAGGTTTTGACAGATAGAAAGAAGATCAAAAGAAGAACCTATATGAGAAACTAAATTTGGAAAGTATTAAAGGAGCTAGAGGACGACCACAAAAGTGTTGGAAAGAAACAATAAAGAATGATCTAACTTATTGTGAGTTAACTGCTAACATGACACACGATAGGGATCTGTGGAAACAAAGAATCCATGTAGCCGACCCATTCTAGCATGGGAAAAGGCTTAGTTGTTGTTGTTTGTACTGTTCGTCTCTCCATCCAATGGCCGAGATTGGTATCAATAGATTCAGCAACTCCATTAGATTTCGAAATTGTGCTATTTCCTTGAAATTGGTAGTTACTTTCTGAGTTGTAGAGATATGAATGAGGTGCTCGGAGCCTCAACCGAGCTTGAAAGGTGCCGGGTTCGGTTACGCTTTCTCCTTCCATAAAACTGGAACGGGATGTAAACCGGTTCAAAACAGCCAGATTTTTTTTGTTTTCCTTTCTCAGATATTGTACAGCTTGAAAGGTGCCGGGATTTCATGCGTCTGCATGCATGCCTTTTTGGCTTCGGCCTTCCTTTTTTACCAAAAAGAAGAAATGTTTTTTTTTGTCTAAACCACTTGTACCTGAAAGACCACAAGAACAGCGACTAATCCGGATCCTCTATGGGGTTGAATCTCTGCCCGTACTGGTTTTCTCGATCAAGAAGTGTCGAACTTGAGACCTTGCTCAAGGGGAACAAGTGTTGAACCACTTAAACCAGCCATTGATAGTAACTAAGGTGTTTAGCTCTATTTTCAGACATTAATTGTGTTTTGTTTTTTGGCCTAATGACATCTTATGTAAAAGGACATTTGCTAAGCATAACCAATATCTAAGCCATGTAAAGAAGGTTATAAAGAAAATAAATTATGTGGCATTTGAAGACTGTTAATGCCGAGAAACGTAGTCACTCAAAGATTTCATACAAGGAAGCCATGATCAGCTCATTAAAACAATAAAAAGCAGAAGATAAAAATATTGAAGCAAGAAAATGCTTGCATCATCTTGGTAGATCCAAGTTACCTAAGCGGGTTCCGTTATCAAGTCAGAGTGTGTTTGTAGCACAACCAAGATAATGCTATTTGGGGCAGAAATGCATTTTCATGCTTAATTTCCCATCCTAGTGAATCTTGAGGTTGATCGGATCAAAAGTTTTAAACAACAAGAAAAGCAAAATCTCGCATGAAATTCAAAATGATTTGAAGATCTTGCATCTTAAGCATCAAAGACTATGATTAAACAATACAGAAGAAAAACAAATTTCTGTAATAAAGGTTTTCAAGAAGAAGAGCTTAAAAAGGTACACAAACTAGCTTTAAAAATTAGGGCTAGACAAGAAAACAAGAACCTAAGTTCAAAGCATCAACTTTAATTTTTGTATTTTATGCCTATTTCTCATAGGGCAAGTAGGGTGATCCCTACACCGCTCAACTGGCGGGACACTCAGACCCCCTTAGTGGTGGGGAGTTCGACTCCCAAGGGATGCACATGTACGTGTGTGTATGTGTTAGGCTTCAGCCGCACTTTGTAATTAGAAGTTAACAAATTTAGGGCAATCCCTTCAATTATATAATGTGTTAGACTTAATGACTAATTAATAATTATTGAAGTAATTAAATCTAAATGACATTAGTTGTATTTAGTTCATGTTAAATATTTTCAAATACTTACTTGGTATACCTTTTATTATGGTGAAAATTCAAAGGTCATATTTGAACAAGGGTGAGGGTGAGTGAGGGTTTTGTGTTTGTGAATACCATTGAGTATTCTTTAGTCCTATAGTTGAAAGAATCGCGCAGGTTCATTTATATATATATATGGTAGTTGATGAACTTTAGATTAAAGAATTTTGAGAGAACATGGAAGATCATATATGTGCACGTGCATGCATAATGATTTAGGTTCGGTATTCTTGGAAATGATTATGGGTGGGTTGAGTGAGTTCAAAGAGGTACACCCTTGGAATGGATGTGATGTATGGATCCACTAGCTTCACCGTAAAGCTTGATTAGGACCTTTTATTCACAAGAGTTAACTCTTCGCACTCTCTCTTTCCTAATTCATTTACATGTTTTCTTCGGTGGCTGCTTGAGTCCAGATACGTGTTCCTGGTCGTGGTGATCGTTTTATCGTGCGAGGAAATACGAGCGACTCGATTGCAACGTTGGCACGTTCGTGTTTGTTGGTTGGATCCTTATAGAATTCCATAAATAGCCCTACTTCTTTTTCAACATAACTAACAGACCAATCTCGCCTACAGTCGAGGGATGATTGGTTTAGGATTAGTTAACTCTCAATTTAGCTACTATAATTATAAAGAGATTGCTTTTAAATCGATTTCTAGCATCCGCGATTTGGAAAAAGTAAAAGTGTGCAAGATTTCATGACTTCTGAAATTCTCCGTCTCTGACTTCTGGAGAGTTGTTCTAATGAGACCGATGAAATTACTGCACGAGTCCTTCATTTATGGCAATGGTATTGGTTTACGAATTTATTAAATTATCTTTAAGCATTTCTACCAATGAAAGTATCTCCGTATGCGGTAAAAGTCTTTTGACAGCGCAGGGGAAAATCTGGCTGAGTGAACACAATGTTCTATGACAAAATATGCGTTTGAATGGTTGCTTATTTGACAGTTTACTTCACTAAGCATTTGTTTTCAAGTGTTAAAAGTAATAAATTCCGTGTATGAACTCACTTTAAGCATTTCTACCAATGAAAGTATCTCCGTATGCGGTAAAAGTCTTTTGACAGCGCAGGGGAAAATCTGGCTGAGTGAACACAATGTTCTATGACAAAATATGCGTTTGAATGGTTGCTTATTTGACAGTTTACTTCACTAAGCATTTGTTTTCAAGTGTTAAAAGTAATAAATTCCGTGTATGAACTCACTTTATTGTGGCCAGTAATGGTGGCCGACACTCGTGGGTGGTGACCATGAAAGTGGCCGTGAACTGTGAGAGTAGATATGGAAGTAGCTATTAGCTAGTAATGGAAGTGTCGACCCTGAAAATAAAGAGGATTTTTTAACCAATTTCATTTGGCCGGTTGTATGACCATTCTAACAAAGGACTCATAAAGCTGTATGAGTGCAGTATTTCCAAACAGCAACATACGCAGAGATCTGAGAGCCATGGCTGCGCCTCTTCTCCTCTTCACGACCTTTATGCTCCAAATCTCAGCATTTCAAGCACGCCCACGAAACTCGAGAGTCTTTTTGCCTAGCCTTGTGGATTCACCAAGCTCTGAATCTGCTTTCTTCGAAGTAAGCAGACCCATTCAAGTCCCAAAAGAGCCCCTTTACTCTTCTTTCATTTTACAGCATGATTTTGGCTACACTTATGGCCAGCCCCCTGTAGAAGTACAATACGCCCCTCCCCAAAACTACCCTTCTCTTGATTGGTCCCAGGTTGTGCTTGAATGGTCTGCAACAAGCAAAGGGAGGCAATATGATAGAATCTTCGGCATATGGCTGAATGGCGTTGAGATTCTCAGAAGCTGCACTGCTGAGCCTAGAGCCACTGGGATTTCATGGAAAGTTGAGAAAGATATCACAAGGTTTTCCTCTCTACTCAGAAAAAATCAAACACTGTCTATTTATCTTGGAAATGTTGTAAACAACATCTATACTGGAGTTTATCATGCCAATTTAACTTTCCGTTTTTATCGCAAGCAAGTTGGTGAAAGAAGATCGAATTTGGGTTTTGGTTTAGATGCTCCCGCAGATTTGATACTGCCCATATCAAGATCTCCTCCTTTGCTTGATGGGTATTGGTTTGTGATACCAAATTCAGATGGTGTGCAGCAGAAACAGGTCAAGATACCAAGTAACTCCATCAGAGCCGTTTTGGAAGTGTATGTTTCCTTCCACTCCAGTGATGAATTCTGGTATACTAATCCTCCAAATGAGTACATCATGACGAACAACATGACTGGTGTTGCTGGCAATGGTGCGTTTAGGGAACTTCTTGTGAGTTTAGATGGAAGAGTAGTTGGTGCAGTGTGTCCATTTACAGTAGTTTATACCGGTGGACTTAATCCTCTCCTATGGAGGCCAATCTCAGGGATTGGTTCGTTCAATTTGCCATCTTACGAGATCGAAATAACACCTTTTTTGGGAGGAATTCTTGATCTTAAAGATCATACAATCATGTTTAATGTGACAGATGCATTGAACATGTGGTATGTTGATGCAAATTTGCATCTCTGGCTAGATGGTGCTCGAAGGAAGACAGTGGGTAAGTTGGTAAGCTATGATGCACCACATTCAGGGCCTAATGTGATAATGAACTACAAAGGACTTGATGGGAGTTTTGATACAGATGGTAGCAGGTATATTACAGCCACAGGATGGGTGAGTTCATCTTATGGCAATCTGACAATCAATTTCAACCAGAGATTCGGAGTTAGAAACTTGTTGGTATTTCAAAATGACGGAAATTGGTTGACTGTGAATCAGACTACTCATTCAGATTATTATGTTTATTTCAGGCTTCCAACTTCTGATCTGTTTTCTATTCAGGGAAACAGAACTTATGTGCTTAATCTTCACCAGGATGTCATGTATCGGAAAGGATTGCGCATTGATACTTCGGATGTGTCATTAGGGATCTTTGAGAACTCCTTCAGAGGAGGAAAAACTGATCCTACTTCATATACACTCGAAAATTCTCAAGACGGATCTGGTTATTATCTTGTTAGGGGAAATTTGTTAGTTGGAGCAATGGGAACTACTAAGCAGGTTTATAGATACTACGGCAGTGATGGTTGCTACTTTAGAAATGTGAGTAGCAGCAATTACACGATTCTTTATGACCAATCAAGCGATCTTTGCCAAAAAAATCTCACCATAGGCTGAAGAAATTCAAGGGATTAGTTTTTCATGCCTGATTGAATTTGCGTTGAGCGACAACCCTTCCACTTGGCAGGTGATAGAGCAGAATCTATGAGGTTGTCCTATTATTAAGGAATTTTATTATGTTCCTGAGAGAAGAATCTGAACAATGCGGCAGATCCTGGATCGATTCATAGTCCATCTTTTGTTATTTAAATTTTTTGTCCATCAGTTTCCTCCATATCTTATATCCATGTTTATAATTCTAGATATGTTTTATCGAGTGCAGGCCTATATTTACATGTTATCTCTGTAAATACGTGAGGGACTTGTGGGGCCTGACAGTGGAGATTTGAGCTATAAACTGTAACTAGTTTTCTGTTGTTTCCTGTAATTTTCAGTTTTTCAGAAATGTTAAGCATATACCATAGCTGGTAGGATAACACTGTAGAACCTGAAGGTGAATTCAAGTATTGATTGCAGCATTCTGTGCTGAAAACCAGTAGGTCCTGAGTCAATTGAACTGGAGTTATTGAAAAGATTCATAATGAGGATTTCCAAGCCAAGATTTCGATTTTGTAATTGATGTAACATGGTGATGCCGTGAATTTTGGTAACAGACTTGGGATTTGGGGTTCCTTCAATTTGAAGTTTTCTTGGATTGGGTTTTTAGGAGAAATGCTCGTAATGTCTAGAATTAAATCTGAGAATGTTGTTGGAAGTCTAATACAACTCTGTTCCTTCTGCATCTGTAACTGTTTCTATTGGGTTAATTCTTATCATGGCAAAGGATCAAATTTGTAGAAGCAAAAAGAATCCATGGAGCTGATTTCCTCTAGTAAGGAGAAAAAAACTTGGTTGTTGTTATTGTTGTCAATTTCTTGGAGAGGTGTTTTTGTTTTTTTTCTTGATGAGCACTGAGGCTTTTATAGAGAGAGAGTCGAGGGTACGCCTTTTCTTGATGACTGTTGATGAAGAAATTAGATAATGAATACTTAAAAGAAGTAGAAGAGTTTTTAAAGAGTGATAAAACTGACCTTCGATTAAGTACCTGCACAAGGAGAGGTAGCTCCCCTGGCTAGAGGCACCACTCACAAGTTGAAGGTGATAAGTTCCATACCCAGTGTGTTCATATAGATTCACACTCTCCACTGTACCAAAAAATTGTCATCAATATAACGTAGCAACAATGATGATTCGGCTTATGCTCCGCCTTTTACATCTTCGCTCGAGCCAAGAGAGCTAACAAGATGAACACGAACATGACCTTGAGTAGAAGAACAAAGCCATGAACATCCACTGTCCAGTCCGTTCAATTCATTTAGCACTCCTGGTTTCGAAGATAATCCAAATCAGGTTACATTATCTACATTAAGATACAGCACAATTACTTAGTGGGGGATGAAGAATTTGTCATTTGAGACCTGAACTTTATTTCCACTTATGAAAGATCTGAATTAGTCGTGTCCAGTAATGCAAGGATCCAACCCGCTCACATCCCTGACCAAGACTTGAAATGGTGATGGTTTGGGTATCACATTACATCAACCATGATATGATACCCGTGAGAATATTACATGTATCCTCTTTCATCCAAAACATGTGACACCCACATGAATCATACCCATCCATGTTCAAAAGCCGCAAAGGTACTAAGTTCCCACCCCACCCAACTAAGGGCAAGCTTGGGCTCAGCAGACCCGAACCAGTGGCGGATCTCCATTGAGGTGAGGTGGGGCTGCAGCCCCGCCTGAAATTTGGAAAACCAACGAAAAAGTTATAAGGGATGATTAAATCCATGACTGTTATACATACTTTGCACCACTTCAAATAGTTGAATAGGCAGTTCTCCCCATCCCACAGAATATTCTAGATCCGCCAGTGTGTAATTTAACCTAGGCTTAGCTTAGATGCTCCCTCAAGGTTTGAAGTGGTGACCTCTTTATCAGACAGCGCATGGCTCTACCACTAGACCAGCCCACCTGTTGGGCACAGCAAGGCACTACGGGTAGGGAATGTAGTTCGGCTCGGCTTATTAAATCGCATTTTCTAAATTCTTACTAGACCACAGCCCAAGTTAAATTGCTTAATGTTCTTACCAAATCATATCCCAAGGCAATTGTATTACATTACGGCATTGAGCTTTCACGAACTGACCTAGACATATCATGTTGATGTTCAACTTCGAAAATCCCAAAAATCTTGCTTTGCACGGCTCAGTTCACGGCTTATGTGAGTTGTACAGTCTTCTTTACTCAGCTGACAAGTCGGATGTACATTTGTCGAAGAAACCTAATTAGCCAGATCACTTAATTGCTGGTAGCTATCCTTTAAGACGTGTTCAGCTTTGATCCTCGGTGTCTGTGAACCATCATCGTCAACTACTTAGATTGGACTCGCTGGTACATTCAAACTAGGTGGGGCATCCGCCACTTCCAAGTTTCACAAAACTAATTAAAACAGTATAGCCGACGGTTGAATTCGTGGGTACATAGTATGCCCAACCCTAAAATATTTTTGGGCGATTCGTGCCACCAAAGAATATTTTCTAGGTCCACCAATTCTTCGACCCGTAGCTCCATATGGGTCTGGCCACCAATTCTTTCTTCAATGAAACAACGTTTGAGGACGAAGGGATCGCAAATATAGACCTTCACCCTTGCATTCGGATTGGAATCAAGTATCAGAATTAGACATGGCTGGTTTTGGGTAAACTGGAACATGCAGTTTCAAAATGTAGCTTCTGACTTTACTGGAGCCGGGAACTGAACATGTTGTACCTGGCCAGTTTTAGTTTTGAATCACTTGTTTCGGTTTGGAATCAATAGTTCTGGTTTCAATTCCAGGTTGAATCTTATATCATTTTAAACACAAAAAAGTCTTAAATAAAAGAAAATATGGAATTGGTGGTTTCAAACGAGAAGTGAACCAGGTTGTCACCAGTTCAATATCTAGTTTCGAGTTTAGTTTGACAAACCAGCTGGTCCCTAGCCCGGATTGGCCCTACGGCTGAAACCGTAGGGCTGGTTCTAAACCGGCCGCGTCTAATTAGAAACAATGTGAAATTCCTCATAGGCAAGACTGCTACACTTCATCAAGTTCCCTACGAAATTCTTTGATTCTTTTTTGCTAAAACGCGATCATTCATCTGCTCCTTTTATTTTTGTGAATAGTCGGGATATCAAGGAATATTAAGAAGGGTTTTCAGGGACCCATCTGATCTCTAACTCTCTTTCATCTCTATGAAGACAGGAAGAATCTCAAGGAATCGATACTTTTTCTAGTTGCCAAATCTCTATTTGATTGATCATCAAGATTGGTCCACCTCTGCCTCTAAGAGTTATCAATTTACCAAAAGCAAATTACTTGAGATTTTATATGCTACTTGAAGTAGTATCATCAAATAAACATAACCATAATCAAAATAGTTTAAACATAAACGAGGTGAGTAGGAAGTTGTTGGAAATTTGCGAACGAAAATGAAGAATGAATCCAATTGTTGTTCCAAAAAATGCTATGAATAGTGGTAGAATCAATAAAAAAGGAATCAAACACATAATCAACTCTTTTTTTCAAGTTTCCTTGTTTTTTCATAGTACCTTAACTTAGCTTTGTAGTGACTTTTCCTTCGACACAACGGTACTTATGCTTGCTTCATAGTCAGTCTCATTCATCTTTTTTATTACTTAATGCATAGTATCGAGGTACACTAAATGGAATTCCCGAAGACTCACGTTCATCTTCTGAGTCTTATCTGATTTCCTTTTTGAAGACGAAGGTTAGGGAATTGACACATTGTGCACCACGTCTACCTCCACCGACAGGTTCCTTCAAATACTATTAGAATTGCGTTCACTTCTATCCACAATAATATATAAATAAATATATATATAGAGAGAGAGAGAGAAAGAGAAATTGTTTAGTGACACCAAGTGTGCATCACCCATACTCCACTATCATCTTACCATTGAACCACTATCTCTTAGCCAGAGTTGTGGTCCTCCATGCGTCTATTATCTGTTTATGACATGTTTGGTGCTTTACCATCTATACACACATTATGAAGGATTAGAATTTGAATTCAAAAAATAAAAATTGTGATGTTAATAAAATACTCTTAAAAAATAAACATGCACTGAATATATATATATATATAAAGAGAGACAGACATGGCCAGTTCGGACCGACCCAGCAGTTCGACACAAAACCGAACAGGCCCACGAACCAACCGGATTCGGCAGTTCCAGTTCTGGAACCGGAATTAGACCCCAGTTCAGTTACGATTTGTCTATTTAGAAAATCGGAACCACTGTTTGGGTTCTGGGTCCAATTCCAAATCAAATTGTCGGTTTCACTTCTAGTTTTATGATGATTTCAAGTTCAGTTCCAATTCTAGTTTCATGATGGTTCAAATACGGTTTCGAAGTGGTTCCAGATCCAATTTTTATGGTTTTGAATCCGGTTTCGGGGTGGTTCTGGTTCCGGTTCGGGTGTACCCAGATCCGGTATTTTTATGGTTTTGATTCCGGTTTCAGAACTGGTGTTTTTATGGTTTCAAATCTGGTTTCGTGATGGTTCTAAATCTGAATCCAAATTCGATTTAGTTATATAACTATTAAACAATTTAAACCATATATAAGTGTCTAACACTATAAGTTATATATAACTATAGGTATTAGTATATAATGTATTATATTTTATATACATGATACATATATTACATTAAAAATTATAGGTATATTATATAAGTTCTTATATATAACTTATAAGTATTACATCCATTAATTAATTTATATATACAAAATATATTACATTACAAATTATATTAATACTATGTAGTAGATTAGTAGTAATGTAACTATATAAATATAGTAATATATATATTTAATGTAATAATGTAACTATATAAGTATATATTATATGACATGTATATGATATATATTCTATAATATAACTAGTCTACTATATGGTGTATTATATTACATAGTTAACACAGCATAATAATATATTATATGTAAGTATATAGTATATAGTGTAGATACATATAGTACTATATAGTACATATTATACATACATGCTATACGCTTACATAGTTACATTACTACTAGTCTACTACATAGTGTATATATAAATTTGTAATGAAATATATTATATATTATATATAATACATTATTATGCTATGCATACTATGTAATATACCACACTATGTAGTAGACTAGTTATACTATATAATACATTGCATATATTATATATAATCTATATAGCATATTACTGTATTACATGGTGTACATATATATAGTGTATTATGCGTAAGTATATAATATATATGGTGTATTATATGTAAGTATATAGAATATATAGTGTATATAGCATATTATTGTATATTATAATATACTATATACTTACATATAATACATTATTATGTATGTAATGTAGTACACTATATAATAGACTAGTTATACTATATAATACATTATATATATATCATGGTAATATGTTGTATACTTATATATTTATATTATTATATTATATATATTATTACTATATACTTATACAGTTACATTACTACTACTCTATTACATATAGTCTACATACAATTTATAATGTAATATATTTTGTATACATAAATTAATTAATTAATGTAATACTTATAGGTTACAATTTATACATATATTATAAGTAATATATTTTGTATATTTTGTATACACTAATACTTATAGTTATAAACTTAGATAGTCTTATATAACTTATAGTATTAGACTCTTATATATTGTTTAATAGTTATATAACTAAACCAGATCAAAAACTGCCACAAAATCGGATTTGAAACCATAGAAAAACCGATTCCAAAACTGGATTTGAAACCATAAAACAACTAGATCTAGAACTAGAACCAGATTTAAAACTGTCTAAAATCGGATTGAAATCCAGAACCATCGTAAAACCAGAACCAAAACCGGATCTAAAACCATCAAATCTGGAACCGGAACCGTTCGCTGGATGGTTCAGTTACAGTTTCTGAATTTGGATAACCCGGAACCGACGATTTGAAACCGTCCGTTCTCATTTACCGAGAACATGACATATCTAACAGAGGGAGAGAGAGAAATCTCACATTTGTTCGTTATAATTGCTTTTGTACTTTTCAAGGTTGCCTTGAATGACACTTTCAATGCCCGAATGAGGCGTCTCCCACATTTTGTCGTTACAATTGCTGTGGCACTTTTCAAGGTTTTATTAAAAAAGGACCCTACCTTTCCAAGTCTCCACCACACTCGAGTAACATTTAATATATCCATGTAAAATTCATTGGACAGTGATATTGATGTGTTTGATCTGCAGACCGTCTAGTCGAGTAGTGTCTAACATCTCCCAATTTCTCACTCTTTCTATATATATATATATATATATATATATATATATATATATATATATATATATATATATATATATATATATATATATATATATATATATATATATATATATATTATAAAGAGAAGAGAGATATAACCAGGATCCATTAAGAGTGTCACGTCCAGAAATTCCCGAGAATATAGAGAGAGAGTGAGAGCTATATACTCGATCAAATATTAATCATCAAAACACTACTCGAGTAGCATTTAATATATCTATGTACAATTCATCGGACCATGTGTTTGATCTGTATTGTCCATGTAGACCGTCTAGTCGAATAATGTCTAACATGTAGTGGGTCGGGCGATGTAGATCTGGACCTAATTGGATCCAGACCCGTCTGAACAAGGAAGCAGTAACGCGTGAGCAGCAAGACAACAATGGCATCCCCATTATTGTCAATGATGGGCAGTTATTGGATCTGGAAGGCCTTTAAAGGGGCCTCCATGGCGGGCAGCATCGAGACGGATGGGGCAAGCTACGAGAATGTCCAGCAACTGCCAGAATCTGCCATTTTTCTCTTCTTTTTTGTTTTATGCGATTTTGTGCATAAATGCTTGCATTCAATTGTTGTTTTGAGATTGAGTCAACAAAGTAATGTAGCACGAAAGATTTTCATGGATTAAGGCATATAATGGGTGTCGATTTGGCTGGAAAACAGTTTTGATTCATCGAAATTTTTCCATTTTCTGCAACATCTTGTTTCATAGAGTTTTTTGGCCAAAACGACACCGCCGACGACCGATGCTAGACCACATTAGAAGAGAAGGAGCAGGTGGTCGGTTGGGGACCATTGTCGGCTTTGGTCATTGCGAAAATCGACGAAATCGATACCGAAAAACTAAGGAAATCGCCTCATTTTTTAGCGTTTTCGCTTTTCGTGTCGTGTCTGAAATGTCTTAAAATGACACTGATTCGTGTCATATCCTCGTGTCATATGTTAAGAAACAATTTTGTATCAAAACAAGTTAGAAACAAGTTATGTCTCGAAATAGTGACATAAGCTACCTACTATGTCACTCAGTTTGGATTGGATATGGATTCAATATCAATTCGGATCTAGTATAGCTTAAACGGATCTAGATTGAGTTTTAAGTGATTTTAGGGACATTTGATATCCGATTTGAATACAGTTTATTGCATTTGATTTATAGTTAAATAAATTTTAATTTTATAATTTTATAATTGTTTAGAGATTAAAATTGAAAGATTTGGTGGTGATAAAAGCGGTCCAACGGTTTGGAGATTGGATTTTAGTGCTCCTTTAGGTAGGAGGTTATGCATTCTTTTATAGAACCCATGTTAGAAGTGATTTTTCTGTTTTAGATAGATTTAAATGTACATGATTGATAAATATTTTATTGATATTTATGAAATGATGTTTGCAATTATAGGTTGTTTGATATGCTTTTGAAATAGAATGTGTTTACGATATTGGTTGATAAAAAGCATGTTTTGATATGCATGTGTTGTATGAACACGGTATTTAAATATTGTATGGATATAGATTTAAATTTGGATATTTGTGGATCTGGATATGATTTGTAATTGTGATGAACTATAAGTAGTTTTGGAAATATAATCATGTATGAATATATGAGTCGTACTTGTGTGGGGTCTTTAGAGACTTGTAGGTCCTTCAGGCGATTCGGTTTGGGGCGAATACAGGATGTGTACCTAAGCACTCTACCGTAAGAGTTGGTATGATTACCGTCATGGACGGGGTTACTGAGGTTTTGTTAGGGAGGGCCAAATGACTCCCGTGACCTTTGGGGTAGACAAAGTATGAGTTGTAATTATCGTAACTAATGATGTGTGTAAGCGTGTGTGAGCATGAATTTGAGATCATGATTTAAAGATAAAATTATGATTTGTTATGAAATGATTATGAAATTATGCATGCTTTTAGTATGCATTTTATTTAAAGATGTTTAACCTCCCTATTAAGCTATGTGTAGGAGCTCACCCTATTATTTTACAGTTTGTCTTCAAGCTAACAATTTCAAAATGCATGGAGCAGAGTAAGAGTTGGATACAGCTGTATTTTTATTTTAAATGGTACGATAAGTATTAAATGATTTATAAAATCTTGTTATTCAGGATTATGTCTGGTGGGCCCCATACCATTTTGAGCATATTATTTAGAACTTTGGTATAAGCATTTATTTAATCTAGATATTTCACTTGAGTTGAATTAAATTAGTATTGTATTTGACTACTACTTACTATCATGCCCGCATGAGAAACGGCCACGTAGCATTGGCTCAGGCCGGGTCATGATCGCGATCTAAGCGGGTGTAACATAACACCTCCTAGTTTTTTTTTTTCTTTCTATATATATACATATGTAACCAGGATCCATTAAGAGTGTCACGTCAAGAAATTCCCGAGATGGTAAGACTCATGACATTTACTCTTAAATACTTTATTGAGTATTTAAAATACAACATAATAGGTTTCTTCCTTCATAATATCTACGTTTGTGGATCGGCGATTACGTTAAGAAGCTTTTACACTGATATTTAGGAGAAGTTTGTAGATCTCAGCGACATTACAATCACGGCTATTTACATCTCCAATCACTATCACCAATTAGAGATTGGAATAACGCCAAAATAAATAGCCTATATAATTGACATGATCTAGAATCTAATTTAAACAAATAAAAAAGACAAGGCCTGAATGATGGCCATATGGCAATGCGCGTTGGAAGCTGTCATCACGACAGGAGTTCGAGCTTCGGCCTCCCGATGTAACCAAAAGAAAAAATAAAAATTAATTCATTGATAATAAAATAAGTGATTCTCTACCTACCCATAACATTATCTACTATTGTTATATCGATACAACTAAGCAGTGGTGGGCTCACTTTAGGGCGAGGGCTCATCCAAAATATAAAAAATTCATGGATTGATCATGGTATATAAAGAAATACAAGTACATTTTACCTGAAATATAAGTATGTCTTACTTGAAAAATAATCATGTTCATAACTACAACCAAGGGAGGCCATTTCCACATAAAAGAACAATTAAAATGAAGATTACGAGTCTGCATGTGGTTGCTCGAATATGCCTAAATCAAAACCAAGTTTTTTTCTTTTCTTTAGCACGATAGGAAAGCCCAAGCCACACATGTGCTTCTGGGTATCGATCTCATGACCTTTAACTTGTGAGTAGATTCTCTAGTTTGATGAACTTTGCTCTTTGTGCAACTCTCTTTTTTTTTCTACAAAAGAGCAAAACTAAGTCTTAGTAGCTCTGCTAGGGTTCTTAGTCAGTGGCGGATCTACAAGGAAACGCGGTGGGACAGACAGCCTACATGGAATTTGAAGTAATAATTAGGTGATTATAATGCCTTGCCTCAATCAGTTTCATGTGTTATTCGCCCATCCAACATCAATTTCTAGATCTGTTACCATTCTTAGCTACCATTGTGCTTCATAGTATATTATATTGGTATTTAAAACGAGGAAAACCAAAATTGTGTGCAAATTATGGTTTACTAGAAAATCACTCCTCTTATTTCCAACGACACGTACATGATTTTCTTAGAGCAATGAGATAATAACCAGTGGCGGATCCACATTGTGTTGGGTGGAGTGATCCCTCCACTCAAAATTTTGAAAATTTCTAATTAAGTATTGAAATTTTCAAACGAATTTAAAAGTTTTTAAAGTTTGCCCGCTCCGCTGTCCGCCTCACCCGAAACAAATTCCTAGAGCCGTCACTGATAGTAACGTCCAGAATGAGAATATGGCTTTCCAAAAACCATAGGTAACTCATGCACAAATCAAAGCTTTATTTATGTTCATACTTCTTTTCGGTGCTGGGCATGATAGCCAGTCTAATCTCCAATTAGGGAGAAACACACACTCGATTTCACTAACCTTCAAAATACTTTAGCTGGTAGCTGAAAACCCAAAAAATCGGGGGTCACTTTTGGAATCTATGGAAAAAATGGTTGGTTATTGAAAATTTCTTCAAAATTAAATATTTTTTCGGTGGACAAAATAAAAACTAATACTTACCGGTTGTTACTTTTGTCACTTGTGCAATAATGCAGTGAATCGTTTAAGCAATTGTGCAAGTTTTTGTTTTATTGCATCTACCTCACCTGATGACATTATTTATTCACGCACCATAACAACAGTAAGCCACCAACTTTTCCTTTTAAACTATTGAGAGTCAAAAGACCCACAATAGACTGTGGTGAACTAGAGGTGGCATACGTCTCAAAGGTTTAAAACGGAATCTGATACCAAATAAAAATTAACACCTGATCCAAACCCAATTGGAAAACAAAACCACCACCAGACTGGAATGGAAACCAAACCTAAAATTGTCACGACCCCAAACTGGTGCCATGGGAACCGTAACTGTTATTGGGTGAGCCTGGATTCACATTTAGGGTGTGTTTGGTACAATATTTTACTGAAGTTTGACCTTGATTTTTGGTGCTCATAGTTTTAAGCTTGAGTGTGTATCAAATGCGGAATCTGTTACTGGTATAGAGCTATGATTTCATGGACTCAATTTGCATAAACAAAACTTTGGCACCAAAGGAAGGTGAGCCATAGGAACTTAACCTAAAGGTTTCGCAAGGAAACCCAAGTGCCTCCTCTCTTATTGCTATCCCGCTTTATACGAAAACCTAAGCATGAATACTACTTATGAATTAAATATAGAATCATGGTTCCTCACAACCATACTTACAAACCCTTACGAGTCTAAGTCTATTGTTCTGGTACCAGGAGCTTAGTGCGATGAATCAAACAAATCCTTATGCTTCTCACTTCCAAGAAAACAGAAACCGAAGGATTGAAACCGTTTAAATATAAAATACAAAGGTCACAATCATAGCATCTCATCGAATCATTTCTCGATCAAGATCCACTAGTTACAATTGGGTTTGGATTTGGACTAACCTTGCCCCGCTTTGTTTTCAATTTATTTGAAACTCAATTGTGCCCGAGCCTAGTTGCTTCAGCATGGCCAATGCAGCTGTACGTTGTGCCCACTTTAACCGTCAACCTTATTTTCTCTTTTGTAAGGGTGAGAATAGCACTCGGTTTAGAGCGTCGACTATAAGTGTAGCCCGTGTTTTTAAACAATGAAATACAAGTATAACCTCACTGAGACATTTGATTATTTAGCTGTAACTGCCAATCAGCTGGATTAACATATATACTACAAAAAAATGGAGGAACAATTCGACCCTATTCCATCACTCCAAAAACTTTTCTTTGTATACACATAAAAATAACAAGTACCTAAATAATGGAGCTTATATCAGCGGAGCTAAACAGAGTCTTCATGTGTAGCTTAAATTATTGGAAACTAAAATGAACGAGGTTCTCCCTCTCCCCATCATCTGGAGCACCACTAACTGCGAGACTCTATGCGAACCACATTTGAACATGGATCTCAATGTAATATATATATATATATATATATATATATATATATATATATATATATATATATATGGAAAGTAGTCCATCCACAATACTCAATTGTAATCAATGGGTCATTTTGTATGGTTCCACCATTTCAACTACACGCCATCACCTTCTATTACCTTACACTATTTTTCTATTATTTTAAATTGTCTTCCACCAATCAAGCCTATTGTTGTCACCATAAAAACCACATTAAAAAACTTAAATATTTTTATACATAGGTATGCAGTTTAGTAATGACGATTGTAGTTTTGACTAATAGAAGATAGTTTCAAGTAGTGTAAGAGTAGTGAAATGTGATAAAAGGCAACAACCAATGGTTGAAACAATAGAACTATACAAAACGAACAATTGAGTACGATTGAGAATTGTGTATGGACTACTTTCCCTACACACATATACAAAGAGAGCATAGTCCATGCACACATCAATAATCTATGCTTAAACATCGTCAAGAATCTCAAATGTTTGATTAGTGAGATCGATAGTTGAAATTCATATTTTAAAAACTTAATACTTTCTATAAATATATCAAATACATTTGATACTATTTACTTTTTAATTTAAAGATATCAATTATTGATCTTCAAGATTGAACAATTGAGATGTTTGAGAATGTTTACGCATAAATACATGTGCACATAAACTAATCTCTCTCTCTCTCTCTTTATATATGTGTATATATATATATATATATATATATATATATATATATATATATATATATATATATATATATATATATATATATATATTACACAAAAAGTTTACCAAGCATAAAAGTTAAACAACTCCGTGAACAAGTTTCCTTTTTCAAGAGCTTCATGAGGGAAGTTAAGTTGAACATGAAAGTTTCTTAGTTCGATTAAGTTCATGAACAAGCTGATCACAGGCCGATATGTTGATCTAGATGGATTTTAGTTCATTTACCAGCCCTGATCATGCGTTGGGAAATAAAAAATATTTAATTATTTTTGGCATCTTTTATTTAGATATGATTAAAAAAAGTTATTTCTATAGCATCCACTCAATTCATGAATTATGTGCCATTGATTATCATAATACAACAATCATATTTGCATATATATTATTTGATAAGACTTTTGAACTTAATATAAGAATCCAATATCATTTACATTATTGAAAGTGGTTAGATCCAAGCGAATAAGAATAGATGGGATACAGTCGTAAATCAACTCGGTTCAGCATGTTCCCAGCTCATTCAAGTTCGATTTGTGATTGTAACTAAGCTGCACACAAGTATGCGTTCAAGTGCAGCTTGGCTCATGAAGGTCTGACCGGGTCATGAGCCATCCGTCTTGTCGTAAACTTGTATAAGCCCTTGTAACTTGATTATGAATGGGTATGGGTCGACTATATCTAGAATGAATCCAAATGAGCTCAAACACCAATTCACATTAACATAAACGAGGTCAAACTGGCTTGAACTCGGGTTGCAATGGTGAAACTCGTGCTATGAATTATGAATTGACAAATAACTCCCAAAAGTATAAAATACAATGACAAAGCTTTTTTTCATACTAGAAAGTGGTGTCCCCTATTTTATTTTTATAAAGCTCGATCATGTATCATATTAACAATTAACTCAACATAAACTGAATCAATTCTTTATTATTTTTGATCTTTTTTTCTTTTAAAAATACGATGGATCATGCTAGTTCCTATAGAAATCAACCCCACACGAGCAGCCCGTGTTCAGTTCGTTTGGCTCTTTTTCATCGCAGCTCGGTCACGTAACCGAACCCAACACGAATCGCATTAAAATAAATAATTTTCCATCGGAAAAATAAATAAATAAATTTAGAAAAAGTGAACTGAAAGCGCCGCTCTTGCGTCGCTCTCTGCTTTTGTGCGTCTCCTTTGAGACGATTCTGATGACGACGCAGCGTGTAGACAAACGTGGTCTTCTTCAGTCGTCGTCTTTCTACCGTCTCTTCTTATTTTTGTGTCTCTGAGCACACACATTTTTATGTTAACGTTTGTTTGGCCTCGTGGACGAAGACGGCCTCTTTGTTACTCTCAGCTTATTCTCATACCTTTGTATTCATTTTCACTGGGTTAGTCCATTTCTGCTGCACTGATTAACTCTTTCTTTCTTTCTTTGTCCTTAGCTCCGGTCCTTTTTCCTCCGCAATCACAAGTTTGTCTCCTCATTTATTGCTTTAGTACACTCTCTCTCTGAATTTGATCATTTGGTGAGCTGCTTCCTGTGAACGTGGACTATTGCGAATCTTTGGCGCTCCCAATCTCTCTCTCTCTCTCTCTGTGTGTGTGTGTGTGTGTGTATGTTTGATAGAAAGCTAGTTGCAGGTGGGGTTTTATTGAGATGATTGAGAAGTTTAGTGTTTCTTGGGGAGTTCCATTTTCATGAGTTTATTAGATGGAGGAGAAACGATTGGATTTCAATGCTCCCCTTCTCTCTCTCAGAAGGCATGCTTCTTCTTCTTCTGCCTCTGTACTTGGTGCATCAGCCAGAAGAGAGAGACCAGGGGCAGCAGCAAAGGATTTGTGGCCATCAGTGTATAACGACGAGTTGAAATCGGCGATACTGACGAATCCCGTGATGATTCCGTTTGATTGGGAGCATAAGCCTGGCAAGGCAAAGGATTTCCTGGTAGATGACCCGGATTCCAGCAGTAGGCTTCCGGAAAGGTCGGTATCCATGCCGAGGCTCCCACCCGGCAGGATGGTTGGTAACACAAAGCAGAACGTTAAGACTGTGGTCGAGGCTAAGAAGGAGAATTTGAAGTTTGTGGTTGATGCGATGACTCAATATACAAAGACCGTTGTGTACGAGGGACGCGAATTCGGACTCGAGAAGAAGTCAAGAAACAATGGTAATGGACTACTGTGGCCTAATTCGCTTGTCAAGGTTCATGGTAGTTGTTTGTTGAAGGAGAAAGAAAGGGAGAATTCGGAAGGGAGTGATTATGATGCGTTCTCAGATGCATTGGAGACATTCTCTTTGGATGAACTGAGTTTGTTTAACGGTAGTGTTAGCAATATGAGTGCTTTGGATGGTCACGAGTCGAAGAGAATTGAGAATTCTGTCGATCTGCAGGAGCGGAGTTTCATGATGGACCGGTTCTTGCCGGCTGCAAAAGCAGTGGTTTCTGAGATGCCTCAGTATGCTCCTAGAAAACAACCTTCGGCCAATGATCCCGCAAAGCAGAGGAGCTGGGATCAGAGAGATACAGAGGTGCTTCTTTATCAACCTAAGCCTCGTACCACCCTACAATATGCTTTGAAGCATGACGAAGAGGTCAAAGATGATGATGATGTTGTTGATGTTGACGAGGATGATGATCTTTCGGGGAATTCAATGGCTAGAGTTTGTGGAATACTTCCGTGGAGCATGAAAAACTCACTTCGCCTCATTAATCCAATTTGCCATGGTGCATGTTTAAAGAACAAGAATCAAATGTCCTTGCCTTCTGTTTCTAGGAGGGACATTCTACGTTCCAAGAGTAATGGCAGTGCATCTTTCAGAGGTAGTGACCAGGTAAGTTATTTGCTGCATTGCTTTCTGTAGGTTATGTAGTATTGTGGTTTCATTTGAATAACTGCAATGTTTTTCTGTCGAATAGATGCGATTGTGATGATTCCCTAAACAAAGATGTGTGTATCAATAAGGAAAAACAGATTTCAAGAGCAATGATCTTGATCAAATAACATAGTTAAGTATGGATTGAGAGGAACTAGTGTTACAGAACTCCTGGTGTCGATCAGGCTTTGGAGAACTAACGAAGTAAAAAGTTCATTTGGCACTCTTTGTACGAGTTTAACGAATTAAAACATAAGCTTGTTATTCACTTGTTTCTTACTCTGCAGATGACATGGAAAGATGTATACAGACATAAACTAGTTCATAATGTGCCGTGTCCTAGTTTGCATGATAGTCAAAGAAAGCCAAGTGATTCAGGCAGCTGTCCTTCAGTATATGAAGGCACAGCAAACAGTCAGGTAACATGCTGGAGCGACGCTCAAACACAAGATGGATCATCTTCCTGTACTAATTCAGCGGATGGTATAGTATCCTCCAGAAAAGAAGCATCCTGTTCATTTCGAGAATGGCCGGGTTTTCTGGGGATTCCTAAATCTTACCATTTTGATGGCTTAGACATGGATGGCAAAGGACTTGAAACCAAAATGGATACATCTCAGAGCAGAATGAAAGGATCATCTAGTTCAATGAGCTCAGCTGATGCAAATACATTACGTGTTGACTCAGTTTGTGCAGCGGAGATATCAGATAAAAAATCTAGGCCAGAGGAAATCAAAGAGCTATCTCAACCAATAGACAAAGGGCCACCTACTTTGGTGGAAGATAAGCAAATGCAAGCTAAACCAATTGCAAAATGTCTTGTATGTAAGAAAGGTGGGCTAGACTTGGCTGATGAACCACAATCACAGAATATAGAGGCTGCAGAACCCATCAAAGCTGATGCTGGTTTGCTTAGCGGCGCAGAACTGCAAGCTTGCCGGGAGACTTCAAAGCAGAATGTCTTGAAACAAAAAAGGGGCAATATGGACACGGAGTGCCGGATTCTGACGCCAATGGGGGAGCAAACATTAGGCTCTGCAGTCAGTTCAGAAGGCGGCTTCTCCAAAGAGCAAATCAATGGGAACCATTTGGAAGTGGATAGTGACATAAACTCTTCTATCTTTCATGCTGCTCCTCCACCACCATTGCCTAAATCTCCTTCAGAATCATGGCTTTTTCGTGCATTACCTGCTGTCTCGAAACAAAAGTCCTCTTCCTTGTCACTCCTTCCTTGCCGTTCAAAACGAAGTTCCACGAAGGCACTTGCGGAGCCAAGGTGGGAAGCCATCATCAAATCCATTAATCTTGATCACGGCCATCTACGATATTCAGAGGTACTGGCAATAATTCATTAGTTTTTGAGGTTTCGTGGAGATGATTGATTGTGTAACTTTCTGCAGGAACTGGATAAGATTGCACCTCATCAAAGAGGAAATTAAGATATGAAGATCATTGTAAACTGCTTGGCTGTCTCCTCTTATCTGTTTTGCTAACCTTGGCACCTCCAGCGATGCGCAAATGCATATTAACCGTCGAGGAATGTACCAAGACCCGATCAATGACCCGGATGAAGCCTGGTTGAAGCTAACTGGAGGTTAACCGGCATCGAAGTGCCAGCCTTTCCGGTCGACATGAACTTCTGGGGAAGATCAGCCTGTTATCCCTAATGTAAGTTTTATCAGTTGAACAATGGCGTTTCCTCTTTAAACAATGGCGTTTCCACTCTCCTAACTAAGAAGACAGGAACTCCCAAACTTGGGACGCGGAGTTGCACAGCACCCGGAGTTCAATGTTTTGTGTCACTATTGTAATTGGCATTTGGAACTAGTCTTTTCACTTCTGTCAATGAACAACTCGAGTTCTATGTAACCCGCTTTTTTCGGGTATTTGGGTTTCTTCGTTTGTATCATGGATGGAAGTGGCACCTGAACTGTGGGTGCTACCTCATTGTTTCACATGCAAACACGCCCTCAACGGATCGTATGCACTGATATCAAATGCTATCCTTTGGTAGATGGAGCTTAAGCTAGATCCTTTTCTGAGAAGGCTAATTATAGTCTTCTTTCTCTCACCACAGAGTTAATCTGTTGTCACGGGTCCTGAACACCACTCAGTAACTTGGCCACGAGAGCAAGCGCAAGTAATATGATGTGAATATTCCTAGTCCGCTCATATATATATATGTTATCCAGGCTTCAAAATAGGCTTTTCTCACCTCGGCCCACTTTTGTAAGGGCCGAGGCAGTTGTCTTGCTACACCTGTTCGTCTTGTCTTTGTTGCCTGCTTTCTAGCCTTAGGTCCCGACACAGCTAAATTGAAACTAGTAAAACTAGAATTAGAACTGAACCAGATACCTTTATTGTCCAGTTACAGGTCTACCAGACTGAAACTGAGAGACCTGAAACCGAAACTAAAACAGGAGTTTCCAAACGGGAACCTGACCCAAGATTCGAAATTCAAGTCTTCATTAAATAAAACATTATCTCCTCCCACAAATTCCTACTCTATACTCTTTCTCTTGAAACTCTCGAATCTCTACTCTTTCACTCTGCTACTGTTTCCTTTCACTCTAGTCATTTCTCTACTCCGGAATCAGAATGGACTTCAAACTGTAAAGAATAATATGTAACAGTCATGGACAGTGGCGGATCTGAAAATTTCTTGATCCGTTATTGTACGTTACTGTAATGTTTTATGGATGTGAAATACTAATGCACTTCACACGAAATACAAGGGCCTCACCCCAAAATAATTCTTAGGCCCGCAACTCGTCACCGTACTGAACCTGAAACTGAACTTGGAACAGGTGGAACCAGAGGGTGCTGGTTTGGTTCTGGTTTTAGATTTAGGTTCATAATGTTTAGCCCAAACTGGTCACGTCTATTCCAGATGCGACAACATACACGACCTCGAATTCTGTGTTTGTGTCCACCCAAAGCAACAATAAATAAAGGCTTGTACTAGAGTTGATTATCTTCTATTAGAAAAAAAGAACAGCCTGCATCGAACATGACTAAAGCACAAAATTGCTTGCAAATATCCACCCAACACAAAAACAACCCCAAAAAGTTCGTCCTCTCTTCCAACCAAAACAATATGAAGTTTATGTTGTGAACGGATTGAACTGTTTCGGACACAAACACGATTTGCACGAGAGAAACACAATTCAGATCAAGAGAATGTCACTCCTATTGTTTACCCTTTCTTATAAAATAATGGATTTAAACTAAACTTCTAATAAGGTCAACAAAAAATTTCTGTGGGAACTAAAATCACATTGGTTATCTCAGGTAGCTTTCATTGTAACCCTCACCCTGATGTTTTTGTCTCAAACCAGTGTGGTGTGTAGTGTATCATTTTTTCATGATACTTTATCGCATGATAATGTATCAATTTTTAATTATTTTTAAAATAGAGAAAATCAAGAAAAAATTAAACAATTATTATAAATTGAAATAGTAAATATTCTCTCAATTTATAATTTTCATCATTGAGAAAGAATAATCATATATTATAATCATGATCATCAACTAAATAATCTTCTTTTTTCCTTCTTAGCTACATGAAAGGCATCTTATACCAAGATTTTCCCAATACAACACATGTCTTACCTATTCTACAATATGCACGGTAAACAAAAAAGTTATCTTAATATATGGTATAATGAGTGATATCTTATATTATAATATGTTCTTATGGGTGTATTTCTACTAATAGTATAGGCATAATGAGTGATATCATATATCACAATGTGTTCTTATTGGTGTATTTCTACTACTACAACAAACAAGATTTTTTTTAGCAAAACCCTAATTATGTTGCAGCATATCTAGGTACTAACAGTTTCACTCTATAATTAATTAGTGTTCTTGAATTAAGGTGGGACAAATTGGCTCAAAAATAACATGTAACATAAAAACTATATCACTATTTCATAAAAAATATATATTGAATGAAAAAGGGAAAAAAAGTGAACCACTCACTTGCAACGAGAAGGAAGCACAACAAAATGCTCGAAACCAAAACTTTGGCCATTTCCCTCTTCTTTCTTTTGTATTTGTGGACGACTTTGTGAATGAAGAAAATAGAGGGTTTGCCATGTATTTATATCTATCTCATTAGTGCTAATTTAGAAATAAATCCACGGTGGTGCTTCATAAAGCAATTTCCCCATATTTTAGGCCTTCCTTTCTTTCCAATTTCTTCTCTTGATGATATCCTTCTCGCCTTCTCACACATATATACAACAAACACATGCAAATACATCTAATTTTACATACATTTGTACATATATACATAAAAATAGAAGGTTTGGCATCTATTTACGTTATTCTTTATAACAGGCAATACACTCCTATGTCGTGTTGTATCGAATGATATAGGTCAATGATACGATACAATGTGGCTCCTATCGTATGATACAATCTATATCATATGATATAAAGTGATATAGATAACACTGTTTCAAACAACTTAGGGCTTATAGTAAACTGCATTCAAGCAGCTTATTTAGACAAAATAGGTGGTTAAAATGTATAGGATGATGTCTACATTTGAAAGCCGGGGAAACATTTATCTATAATAAGGTAATATGCCCATTTTCAGGACTTGGTTTGATTTTGCCATCCCTACATACAACCCAAACAGACCCTTAATCACCATGACCAATATGTTAGAGTTTTGTTTTACATCACAATTGCAACAACATATACAAAAACAAGAGACATTGAAAATGGTATATCAGGGTATCAAGTTGATGAACCATATTATAAAATTATGAGAAAGAATTATTGAACTTAGGCTGAAACAAGTATCGAGTGCAACAAAAAATAAATTTGAATTTATGCCATAGACTATTGAGGCAAGAGATATTATTTGGAGTGCAATAAAATTATTCACTCATTGAGATGTCTTATTTTACATTTTAGAGCAAAAAATAATAATCTTCACATGGTATTTATTGATTTAGAAAAACTTATAATAGGATGACAAGAGATATTATTTGGAAAACCTTAGAAAAAAGAGGTATCTTATTAACAGATATCAATCTTATAAGAGACATATATGTATGATGGTGTACAAACATATGTGAAGACTCATGAAGGAATGACAAATTTCTTTGAAGTTAATACTGGATTATATCAATAATCAACTTTAAATATGTATTTATTTATGTTGGTCATTGACGAATTAACAAAACATAATAAGAGTGAAGTACCTTGGTATAAGTTATTTACAAATGACATTGTGTTATGAGTCGAGTCTAAGAAAAAATTAAAAGAAAATTGCAGCTACGAAGAGAAACATTATAAAGTAAAGGCTTCTGACTTGGTAAAACAAAGACAAAATATATGCAATATATGCTTTTTATCATTTGGTTACTTTGGATGACATAAAAATTAATATTGACACACATTGCATCCCATATAAGAAAAGTTTTAAATACCTATGTACTAGTATTTCTAAATGAGAAAAAATTGATGGAGATGTTATACATAGAATTAATGCAAGGTAGTTAAAATGGAGAGGTGCATTAGGTATTCTATGTGACAAGAAGATACCATTGAAGTTGAAAGGTAAATATTATAGAGCAACAATTGGATTCACTATCTTAGGCAGTTTAAACATATACAAGATCGTCCATGATGGAAATAAATATATTGAGAAGAATGAGTGATCACAAAAGAAAATATTGTATACATAATGAGGTTATTAAAAACAATTTGAGAGTAGTACCAATAGATTATAAAATAAGAAAAAATCATTTAAGATTGTTTGGACATATGAAATGATAACCAAAACAAGGCCTATGAGAAAATAGATAGTGAAAATGTTAAAAGAAGAAGAAAAAAGGAAGATCACTTTTGTGTTGAAAAAAACACTAACGAATGATCTAGCTTATGTTGAGTTAACTGATAGTGTGATACATGATCAGGTTCTATAGAAACAAAGAATTCATGTAATCGACTCCATGAACAAAGGCTTAGTTGTTATTTGTTGTATCACAACCACAACAGCAGATCTACATTGAGCTGAAGTGCAGCAACACCACTGTATAAAACAAGATCTTCTGTTGGGAAGTAAATGTATTCAAGCATTCATTGAAGAACAAGCTAAATCTAGCTGCATTCTCAAAGACTTCAAAGTAAACATACTCCGTACTTACACTTGAAAGGAACGACCAGAAATACATGGATTGACAGAAATCATCAAGACGAAGTCATGTTTGATTTCTACCTTTTCCTCTTCTGAATAAATCACTTTTGAGGGAGGGTTTTATCAACCAGGCAATAACAATATTGATGGCGCACAACCAGCAATATCTCAACTGGCTTGGGGTCAACTCACATCACGTAAGTTGAAGTTCATGGGTTCCACATTGTGGGTGCACAATGAGCAACAGCTCAACTTGCTAGGGGGGTTCAACTAACACCACAATTTGAAGGTCATGAGTTCAACACCCAGCGTTCAAACCAGCTTCTCACTTCCTCTTCCTCTGCTCAAACTTTTTAGAAAAAAGGCTGAACGTAGTGAAGCCACAGCCGAAACTGGGATGGCTTTTGCACCCAAGACAGTCTAGAGCTTCGATCTCATTTCGTCATGTAAGTTATACTCCATTAAAAAGTGTTCTCATCTTACTCACGCACATCTTACACATTGTGAACATGCGAGACCATGACTTAGTATTGCATCCAAACTCCAATTTCACGCATCGAATTGTGTTTCTGTACAATTATATATATTCTGGCAAAGCCAACAGTCTTCTCTTCTCATAGCTTGCACCGGTCCCTTGGCCAGCATTTTCAGCGTTTGGTGGGTTTTATTTCTTCACCCTCAAAGGGCTCTGCCAAGTCAACTAAGTTGAAAGAGGTCCGACCAGAGCCCGTATAACCCCTCTCCATCTTACTTCTTGCCAGTTTCAATTGTTTGAATTGGAAGCAAGATCTTCAGGAGTGACGGCAAGGCAAGTGCGGGAGATGCGCCATAACAGCCACCATCTGGATCTTTCAGTCACTTCTGCTTCGTTCCCTCATGGAAGCTTTATTACTTCTACCGAGTACCAGCATTACAAGCTTTGTCTGCTTGTAGGGTAGGGATGAAAGCATCCCAAGAAAACGGCATTACCACCAGCGGGACCTATAGGGTGAACCTGCATTACGAGTCATGATCTCGTAGTCTCCACGAAGATCAATGATGTGAACGAAATTGAATAAAATAATACCTAGTACGTTATGAAACTTTCTGAAAATTTTTGTGACTAAGTTCTGTCTGCCGGAGAACGTGCAAGGAGTTGCACTTTGAATTCATAACAATCATATAAGAAAGTCACCAAAACTATAAATTGAAGACCAAAGCAATAGGCACAAACTAAACAAATCATGAACTCAATGAATTGACCGGTTCAATACAGAAATCTGTCCAGAATCGCCATTTAAAAGGAAAACTTCCAGAGGACAATATGCAGATGTGGGACTTGAAGGCTCAAGCTTGGTTACAGGCTGCAAAATTTTGCTTCCTTTCGAACACTGAATCGATAGAAGGCGTGGTCCCGTCCGCATTTTCCAGACCTGCATTAGATACCAGAAAGCAGAATAAGTGCACCTTCAAATCCGGTTTCTCTATGTAAAAAAACATTTTCTCACGGCAAACTCAAGCAAAGAATGCAATCTTTGCCCGATAAATCCAGACGAATGTCTAAGATCATGAATAGACCCGCCATATAAAGGAAGAAACAGTGAGTTGCTTTTACACGAAAACCAAAACCAAGACCAAGAGCAAGTCTTTACCAACATAAAGTGGGGTGTGCTACATCCATGTCTTATTGTTTCATTCCTAATACTTTAGAGGACTTCCTCTCCTCTATCAACATAAAGTGCGGTGTGCTATTTAGTTTCTCGCACCTTCTGACTGGAGCCACTTTTTGGAGGATAAAATGATTATGATGGCTGGTAAGGTTACTGAATTTTTCACATAGCGGAAAAACTGAAAAGAAATGAGTCCCAAGAGTTTCAAGCGTTCAACTAAACAAGCAGAGATGGTCTTAAGCAGGAAGTCATATCAACAGCCTACTGTGGAGAAATCTAAAACATGTAAAGCTTCAGGTAAAAGAATAAAGATACGAATCATAAACTCAAGTGCATGATCCTCCAATCGTTCTGCTCATCAGTTACTGACTTTTAAGCATAGATTTTTAATTCAGAAAATATGACCACCAAAACCTCGTACTCACGATCTAGTATTTTGGGAGTTCGCTTAGCTAGTAGTACCTTTTGGGCTAGATTCCTAATAGAATTGGGCGAATTATCAAGGTATTAAGTTGACGAGTCATACAATGAAATTATAGGAATAATTATTACACGTAGGTTGAGACAAATATAGAGTATAATGGAGAACAAACTTTGATTCATATCGGAGAGATCTATTGTTAAAAGTTGAAACGATTCACCGTTTCCTTAAAGTTAGTATTAGATTACATTAGAGATTAGATTTAAGCAATGTTGTTTATAGCAATGTTATAAATATTATATCATATCGTATGATATGATACGTAATACAGATGTATCAGTACTTGAACTGATATGATTAAGGTACATGTATCACACCCGTATCACAACGTATCATACGATACATTGTGATACACGTACTGTATCGTATGACACCCCGTATCACACGATACCCAATATTATAATACACAATGATTTTTTACATTTTTTTTATTATTTTAATATACCGTATCGTATAATATGATTATCGTGTATCGGTGTCCTATACGATATGGGCACCAATATGCTAATTACAACATCGGTTTGTAGTATACTTTAATATGTACCTTTTTTCATTGATACAATGATGTATGGGAAAAGGCTTAGTTGTTGTTGTTGTATTCCCCAAAATAAAAAATTCTAAATAATTGTTATGAATCAAAATAAGTAAGATAAATTTTAAAATTGTATCAAAACCAGTGTTATCCGTGTCGTAAGATATAGTGCGATATGTATTGTATGATACAGGTTATCATGTCGTATCATGCGATACGGCACTGTATTGCACGATACAACACGTATCACACGATACGTACGATACGGCCAAGGGCCCTAGCCGAATAAAAAGCCACAGTTTTACGGGTTTCTGAGCTTCCGTTTCTTTCCTTCTCGTGTGTTCACAACTCCCTAACGCACTCTCCCCGTCCTTGATATTCAAGGCTTGAAAGAAAGTGCTCTACGACCGTTGAAGCCTCCAACTCAGATCGTGGTATATATTTTATATTTTTTGGAGATTTTTTCTTTATATTTATTATTTTTTGGTGTTATTTGTATTTTTTTAATGACAAAATATGACGTTATAAAGTGTGTGGATATGATTTTTATTGCATTTGTGAAGTGAAAGACACTTTATTTGAGTGTTACGTGAAGATGGAGGATTTATGAAGTGCTTTTATTTCAGATTTTTTATTGAATTGAAGTGCTCAATTGAGATGACAGGAAGGGGTGTTAGAGACTCCCAATTTTGGTCCGATGATTTGGCATTTCAGTGGGGTACAACAATTGAGGGTTCCATATTGAAGATTAAATGTTTATTTTGTGAGAAGGTGGTTAGTGATGGAATTTTATGATTAAAACACCACCTAGCAGATACTAGGAAAGAAATTGCTCCTTACACGGGTAGAGTTAGAAATTTGTTAGAAGGCATTAAATGACAATGTATTCGGATGATTGAAAGCATACATGAGAGGAGACAAGAGAAGGATGATTTAAGAATGTTTGAAGAAGATGATGATAATGTTATTTGATTGACTGATAATATTCCTTTAGATGGTAGAACAGATATTGATAATAGTAATTTTCGACCATTAAATAGTGAAAAGAGGGTTGTTAAAGATTTTATAAGTAAAAGTGGTAGAAGATGAAGCTAATGAAGGAGTAGAGAAAGAGTTTCTTATAGCATACATTCATTTTTTCCTCCTAACACACTATACATGGTGCTCAACTTGGAATTCATGGTGTTATAGTTTTAGAACAACTGCATGATCAGGCAAACCTTGCAGTGGGCAGATGGTTTTATGATGCATGCATTCCATTTAAGTTTTCATTTTCAAGCAATGACAAATGCAATTGCTAATATTGGTACAGGATACAAGATGACCTCTTATCAGAAATTGAGAGAAAAGTTATTAGATAAGAGCATCATTGAAGTGCAAGAATATTGTTCGACTTTGAGAGAGTTATGAAAGGAGACATGATACACTATCATGGCAGATGGATGGACAGATAGGTGAGGAAGGACTTTGTTAAACTTTCTTATCTACTGTCCTAAATGACTTATATTTTTGAGATCTCTAGACATGTCAAAGAAGAGGCATGCTGCAGAGATCCTAAGGCAAGAGTTTGATAAGGTGATATGCGAGGTTGGGTTAAAGAATATAGTACAATTCATTACAGATAATGTAGCTAACTATAAAGAAGCTAGGAAGGAGTTAGCAGATACTTATGACACTTTCTATTGGATATCATGCGCAACCCATTGTTTAGATCTCATTCTTGAGGATATTGGTGAGACAGATGAGATAAAGGCAGCAACTGAGTATTGCTAAGATATCACCAAATTTATCTAAAACAATACTTTTCTATTGTGTATGATGAGGAGATATATAGATGGTGAAGAACTTCTTCGTATAGTTGAAACTCAGTTTGCAACTAATTTCTTATATGTACAAAGTATTATAATACAGAAGCAAGCCTTGAAGAAAATGTTCTCCTCAGATGAGTGACAACAATTTGCAGAGTTGCCTCAAAATAGAATAAATAAAAAGTTAAATGAGATTTCAGAGATAGTCTTCAAGAGTATATTTTGGAATACATGTGTTAGACTATTGAGGATTACATGTCTTTTAGTGAAGGTTTTGAGATTGGCTAATAGCGAGGAGAAACCATCTATGGACAAGGTCATTAGAAATAATTTTAATAGAAGAAAGAGGGATTACGTGCCCGTGTGAAATATTATAAATAATAGATGGAAGAAACAATTGCATCAGGTTATTCATGCAATAACATATTATCTAAACCCAACATTCAGGTACTCAACAAGCTTAAAAAGGGACAGTGAGGTTAATCAAGACATCATTGATTATATAGACAAATTAGTCCCTAATGAGAGTAGAGCAGATGCTATACATCGAGAGATGGAGATCTATGATAATACTCTTCACTTAATGGGTTTGCCTGTAGCAATTCATAATCACACTAATATGCGCCGAGGTAAATTATTTATCTTCGCATTTAAGTTTCTTAAATCTTATATTATTGTGGATTAAGTCCCTAGTGTTTATCTTTTTCTACAGATGTTTGGTGGAATAGGTTTGGAAGTGATTGCTCAAACCTTAGAGATTTTGTAGTAAGAATTTTGAGCCAAACCTATAATGCAACGGGTTGTGAAAGGAATTAAAGTGTCTTTGAACACATCTATACAAAAAAGTACAACAAGTTGGAACATAAGCGACTCAATGACTTAGTTTTCATCCGTTGTAACATGCGGCTTCACCAAAGGTAATCTTGTATTAGTTACTAGTACTACTTAAAGATTCAATTCAATATTTTGTTTGACTTCAATTGTTAATGTTATTTACTAATTACTTATCTTTCTTTCTTTCTTTTAGGCAATTAAAAAAGGTAAATAGAGAAGAAAGCCAATTTGATCCAATAAGTTTGGATAATTTTGATATATTAGAAGAGTGGATTATGAAAGATAACAAAGAAAATACACTCCTAACCGAAGAAAACATTCCATGGATTAATTTGGAATGAGCGCAACATAGGAGATGAAGATTATTTAGTTGATGATCCTGACTACAATATGTAAATGTATTTCCTTTTTTGCTTCAAAATATGTAATTTTTTTCAATTGTTCAATCGTGAATGATCAATATGTACTAAACTTTTCATTATATGAATTCTTTGTAATTCTTTGTTATTTTCTGATTTTTGTGGAGTTTTTTGGATTTTTTTAGATTTTTACTAATTTTTTAATATTAAAGTACGCTACGCTACGCTATAATATGCCCGTATAGTGGACCAAAACGATACACGATACGATACGCGTCAAACAACACTGATCAAAACAATAGTATATAACTTATTTAAATTATTTAATAAGGTAGTAAGCACCTATATAGGTAAGTTGCATTGAATTAATAATATTCATAAGTTCATAATATAAACAAATAAATAAGGTAACTAACAATGAAAAACAATCAAGCAAATAGTCTAGTTTATTATTAAATCAAAGCAAAAAAAAAAGTTTATATATATGCATGTATATGAGTGTGAAATAAAGGAAAAGTTGAAAACGATGATTCATATAAGAAATCTAACAAAAACTAGAAAAAATAAAAGCTTATATCTCAAAACATGAATAAATCGGATCCATGAAGCTAAAAAGCATACTTTCGTAAGTAAAAGCAACATAATCCCCTCCACACAAGTGTAAATGAGGAGACATGAAGGAAAAAATGCCTCAAAAGGCCAAAGTTTGTGAAAAATAGGATTTGACTCATGCTCTATGATTTATATCATCTATCTCGTATGATACGGGCCATATCGATCGACACGGCCCGATATATTTACCTAGTGCGATACATATCATGTATCGTATTGAAATTGATATGATATGGACCAATACACACGACACTGGTTTTAAGTCCATATTTATTTATATTGTTTATTGACAAAAAGAAAACTATATATCAAAACATAAATAAATCGCGCTCATATAGCTAAAAAAGCATAGTTTCATAAGTCAAATCTGTAAAATCTCCATTCACGCGTGTAAATGACAATGTTATAAAAATAGTATTGTATTGTACAATTTGATACACGCATAGTGTATCGATACCTAGACCAATACAATTCAGGTACATATATCACAACACGTTTATCGCATCGTATTGGAGTCTATCGTACGATACACTGCATGTTTCAAAATTTATATTTTTTCAAAGAAAAAGTCATAGTTTAGGTGTGTTTAGACCCCCTCTAGGTCAACTTCTTTGGCTCCACTTGCATGTTTATCCCTTTACCAACTCGCTCATATGTATTCAACATTCATTCATAGTTATCAATCCTTAGTTTGAAAATGAGCCCTGAGAATGATGTATACATGTGATTTAGTTTGTTTTGATGTTGAATGCATTGTCTCTTTATATATTTATTTAAATTGGTAATTGATGAGTTAATAAAACATATTAAAAATGAAGTATCTTGGTGAGATGATATGTGTCAATGGATGAGTGTAAGAAAAAAGTTAATAAAAAATTAAAACTATGGAGAGAAACATTAGAAAGCAAAGGCTTCTTACTTACTAGAACAAAGATGCAAGTTTTATAATTTGGGTCCTTCAAAATAGTATGATATAGAAAATAAGATTGATACAAATTGCATCCCTTGTGGAAGGAAAGTTTTAAATACCTAGAGTCTGTTTTTCAAAGCGATTGAAAAAATTGATTGAGATGTTATGAATAAAATTAATACTAGTTAGTTAAAATAGAGAGGTGCATCAAGTATTCTATGTGACAAGGAGATATTAATAAAGTTGAAAGGTAAATACTACAAAGCAACAATTAGACTCTATGTTTTATTATTACGAGTGTTGGGTACTTAATCATTAACATGGAAATGAAGATGTTGAGATGGATCAGTGGTCACAAAAAGAAAGATCGTACAGATAATGAGGTTATTAGAAACAAATTAGGAGTGACCTATTGGAATTCGCAGGTAGCGCAATGGAAGATCAAATATTAAAAGTATTAAAAAACATTCAAGAGTAAAAATTGAGATTTTGAGAAGGGAGTAGGCCCTCCAATGGAAGTCGCCCCCCCTCTTTCTCTCTTTTTTAATCTTAGACTCTTAACTCTAATACAAAACGTCCAACCCCTATATAATGGGTTGTTAAACATAAAATGACCAAAATGCTCTTACTACTACGGACAATTACAATAATACACAAATATAAAAAATTACAAAAAGTAACACTAAAAACAATATACATATATTCTTAACACCCCTCTTAAGTTAGGAGTGAGATACTTCAAACTCCAAACTTGTCGAAAAACTTATTCTTTCTTCACCACACTTACACCAATGATCTCTATGAGGCTTCTTTAAATCAACTTGAATAATTAAGAACACATGGGTAGCACACGACACTTCTATGGGTGTTGGTTGCTGCCTCTCTTCCTTTTCTCTATGAAGTGAGTAGGCATCAATACTTTAAAAATCATGTTTTCCTCTCTTGTTTTTATGGTAGCTGCAGTGTGTTGGTGCCCGTGTGTTGGTTGGGTGCCCTCTCTCTACCTCTTAAATAACAGAATACACACATATGCTCATACTAATCGGTTTTGTGCCCCTTCACATGGTGACTTCAACTGCTTTTTCCAGCCCTTCTGACTATTCACTTCAGCAACTCAAGGTCTTAATCTTCATGATTCTTGATGATACTACCATATTCTATAAGAAATAATGCATCTGCCTCTTCTATGATTTGATATGTCATGCATATGTAGTGAAAATGACTGATTTTCTGCATTGTATTTTTTCTTCTATGTGCATTCTACTATTTTACCAAATGAAAAATATTTACCAACCACTATATCATACTAGTTGCATCTTTTTGAATTTTTCAGCCCTCTTAGCTGTCCATTTTTAGCAACCTTCATGGTTACAATATTCTTCAACTCAACATTCATGACTGTTCATCTTCAACAACTTTATACAACAACAACAACTAAGCCTTTTCCCATACTAGACGGGGTCGGCTACATGGATTCTTTGTTTCCACAGATCCCTATCGTGTGCCATGTTAACAGTTAACTCACAATAAGCTAGATCATTCTTTATTGTTTCTTTCCAACACTTTTGTCGTTGTCCTCTAGCTCTTTTAATACTTTCCAAATTTAGTTTTTCATACCTTCTTACAGGTTCTTCTTTTGATCTTCTTTCTATATGTCCAAACCATCTTAAACGATATTCTCTCATTTTATCCTCTATTATTGGTGCCACTCCTAATTTGTTTCTAATAACCTCATTATGTATACGGTATTTTCTTGTATGACCACTCATCCATCTCAACATCTTCATTTCTGTCACAGACATCTTTTGTACATGTTATGATTAATTGCCCAACACTAAGAAATATAAAACATGGCAGGCCTAATTGCTGCTCTATAATATTTACCTTTTAACTTTAATGGTATCTTCTTATCACAAAGCATATCTAATGCTCATCTCCATTTTAACCAACCAGCATTAATTCTATGCGTAACATCTCCATCAATTCTTCCATCACTCTGAAAAATTGACCTTAGGTATTTAAAACTTTCCTTTTTCGTGATGCAATGTGTGCCAATTTTAATTTCTATGTCCTCTGAGGTAACCAAATGATCAAACTTACATTCCATATATTCTGTCTTTGTTCTACTAAGTCGAAGGCCTTTGCTTTCTAATGTTTCTCTCCATAGTTCCAATTTTCTATTAACTTTTTCCTTAGACTCCTCCACTACTACAATGTCATTTGCAAATAACATACACCAAGGTACTTCATCTTGAATATGTTTTGTTAACTCATCAATCACCATTATAAATAAATATGGACTTAAAGTTGATCTTTGATGTAGCCCAATATTAACTTCAAAGAAGTTTGTTATTCCTTAATGATTTCTCACACATGTTTTTGCACCATCGTACATGTCTCTTATAAGGTTAATGTATGTCAATGGGATACCTCTTTTTTCCAAGGTTCTCCAAAGAACCTCCCTTGGTACCCTATCGTAAGTTTTTTTTAGATCAATAAATATCATATGACTGCCAACATGGCACATGATAGGAATTAGTGGAAACAAAGAATCCATGTAGCCGACCCCATCTAGTATGGGAAAAGGCTTAGTTGTTGTTGTAATAAATATCATATGAAAGTCTTTCTTTTTTACTATAACATGTTCCATAAGACGTCTCAAAAGGTGAATCGCTTCAACAGTAGATACTTGGCATGAATCTAAATTGGTTCTCTGTTGTACTTGATACTTGTCTTAACCTACGTTCGATAATTCTTTCCCACAATTTCATAGTATGGCTCATTAACTTGATACCTCGATAATTTGCACAATTGTATAAGTGTACTTGCTCTCCATTCCTCGAGCATCTTTTGGTTTCTTCATATTTCATTAAATAGTCTTGTGAGCCAAGTGATTCCTTTTTCTCCTAACATTTTCCAAACTTCTATAGGAATATTATCTCGTCCTACCGATTTACCACCCTTTATATGTTTAAGAGCTTCTTTGACTTTATTCTTTTGAATACGTGAGTAGAAATTGTGGTTTCTATACTTTTCTGATTTGGCTAACTCTCCTAAGCTAATACTAACATCTTTATTTTCATTAAAAAGCTTACAAAAATAGTTTTTTCATTTATTTCTTATATCATCATTTGCCACTAGAATTTTTTCATCAACGTCCTTGATGCATCTAACATAATTAAGATCTTTAGTTTTCTTATCTCTAGCCCTAGCTATCCTAAAAATATCTCTTTAACCCTCTTTTGAGTTGAGTTTTTTATATAAATCCTCCCAAATTTTAGCTTTTGCATCACTCACGGCTTTTTTCGCTTCCTTCTTTACTTTCTTATAAGCCTCTAAAGTTTCACTAGTTTTCTTAGCATAATGTAATTTGTAACATGCCCTCTTTGCCTTGATTTTATTTTGCACTACTTCACTCCACCACCAAGCTTCTTTTTGTACCGGTACACATCCCTTAGATACACCTAACACATCTTTTGCCACTTTCCTAATATATATAGTCATATTGTTTCACGTATCATAGGGTGTACCAACATAATTCCAAACATCTCCTTGAAGGACTTTCTGTTTAAATATATCTTCTTTCTCGCTTTTGAGGTTCCACCATTTAGTCAGAATAGCTCGATGCACTCTTTTCTTCTTTGTCCATTTTTTTATTTGTAAATCCATAACTAAAAGTCGATGTTGGGTGGTTAAGCTTTCTCCTGGAATTACCTTGCAATCTTTACAACACGCTCTATCTTTTTTTTCTACAAATAAAGTAATCAATTTGTGTTTGTTATAAGCCACTCTTATAAGTAATTAAATGTTCATCTCGTTTTTTCAAGATTGTATTGACTATAAAGAGATCAAATGCCATAGCAAAATTTAAAATCTTCCTACCTTCCTCATTTATATCGTTTAAGATTAGTTTGGACATATAGAAAGAAGATCAAAAGAAGAACCTGTAAGAAGGTATGAAAAACTAAATTTGGAAAGTATTAAAAGAGGTAGAGGACAACCACAAAAGTGTTGGAAAGAAACAATAAAGAATGATCCAGCTTATTGTGAGTTAACTGCTAACATGGCACATGATAGGGCTCTGTGGAAACAAAGAATCCATGTAGTTGACCCCGTCTAGTATGGGAAAAGGCTTGTTGTTGTTGTTCTACCTTTCGCATTTGCTCTCCCAATCTTCCAACAATCATGAGGAGCGATTTCATGAAATAATATTGCAATCCAGAACACCTAGTGAAGGTATCTACCAGTCAAGAGATCACATTCAATATGTTGGTAAGTGAATCAACACCAGATTGTTTGTGCACCCGATAGCCATCAACAATGAATGGATGGGCACCTCATCAATCTTCAACCTCGCAACTTTACCATCAAACCCTCAGTATCTAATTTGCAACAGGGGTTCCAAAAAAATGATTCAATATTTGACCAGGTCAATTTTAGATTGCAAGATGTCAAATAAAAGTATCCAAAGATCCAGAGAACAATTCCCTTAACTCTTGCCACAACGAACAAATCAAACAAAGACTTCTCCCTTTTTCTTCACTAGCGTCTACAAAATGCAAGTCTCTGAACTCCAACAATAAAGGATCAATATCTTTTTTCTCAGTTTTTCCTTGTGTTGTAACCTCAAATATATATTTATTTCCTTTCATATCTAGCAGATCATGACACATGGGATCACAAGTCCATTCATATATCACAGGTGCAATCTCATAGAATCGAACTTTCAGGATTTGCATGAACCAACTAACTAAACCTGATCTATGGATTTGTCAACAATTAGCAAGTCACATGTTTTTGTCTTTAGGAAACTCTGGGATGCTAGACTTGTAGTTCTCCATACAGTTCCATAATGCAACAGCGAACTTGGTAGGAATTAGATCACGTGATTTTGTTGTCATCGTGGCCGTTGTTGATGAATCTGTTCATAAGGCATAAAAGAGAGTACTCCATTCCAAGAACATCTATGACTTCCATCTCATTTAAAGATTTTGAAACTCGGAGAATGTCCAACCATTTTCCAACCAGCGTTTGAAAACCAAAATACAATAGTCACAATGACTGCCACTTGAGACCACCAATTTTGGTGGTTGCTGACCCTTCCACACGTTTTAGTGAATATGCCGCCATCTGCTACTATTTCCAGCTATCGAAATAGGCTCTGATACATATTGGAATTCGTGGGCAGTGCACCAGAAGATTGGAATTCATGGGTAACACACCGAAAGATCAAACATGAAAAATATTAAGAAACATTAAAGAGTAAAATGGAGATTTGGAGGAGGGGCCATGCCATCAAATGGAGGCCACCCTCCCCTCTTTCTCTCTTTCTTAATCTTAGACTCTTAACCCTAATACAAAACGTTCAACCCTTATATAATGGGTTGTTAAACATAAAATGACCAAAATGTCCTTAGTATTACGGGCAATTACAATAATACCTAAATATAAAAAATCTTAAAACTAATATTAAAAACAACATATACATATATTCTTCAACATGACCAATTGATGATAAAACAAGAGAAAATCATTTAAGATGGTTTAGATATCTAGAAAGACGACCAAAGGAAGCTCCGGTAAGAAGGTACGATAATTTAAATGGTAAAAATTTTAAAAGAGGGAGAGGAAGATTACAAAAGCATTGAAAGAAAATAATAAAGAATGATCTAGCTTATGTTAAGTTATTTGCTAGCATGGCACATTATCGGGCTCTATGGAAACAAAGAATCCATCTAGCCAACCTGATCTAGTATCGGAAAAGGCTTAGTTGTTGTATGCCTAACTGATATACATGGCATAATGGTGCAAGAGATCTGGGAGTTCGAGAGAGGCATTGCTGATGCTTTCGTTTGTGATTCTGTTGGTATATGTTCTAATTTTCCAGTAAGGTTCATGCCTCAGCAAATCATACAATTCCTACCACTTCTCAAAAGTACAAGTTTTTCCTTTTTTCTTTTGGAATGAATCAGATTGAAATAGAGCTGCATATTTACTGCTTCCTGCTATTGGTTTAAGCAAATCCTATTTTGTCCTGCTTATAGTTGAGTTATTTGAACTATTCTTTCATACTGTTTAGCATTGTTTTCTACTAGCCTTTAAATGGCAAGTTATTTAATACACAAAGGCAAACCTCCAGATTACAAAAAATGGAAAGTACCTCCACTATCCCCTTTCGAGGAGCATGTATAGCCAGGCATAGGCAATAATCGCTTTTTGATGTTTCATAATAAGGTGACCTTGATGAAGGGTCTTTATCAATTAGCATCTCCATGAAAAGGCAGCATGCATCACGATATCCCTGATAAGAACAATATGGAAAACATTAGCAAAATAGAATGGTAATAATGGCAGAGACCATGGACTTGTCTGGCATTTGGATTCATACCTTCCACAGCCGCACAACAACAAGTGCTTGCGTATCTAGTAACAGAATCCTGCCAAGTGAATCGGTGATAGCAACCAATGTGCCACTTGGAGACACTGCTAACCTCTCCGCCTTTCTTGGGTGATCTTTCAAGCATGTCAAAACGGATGCTGCCACAAATACACTGCCGAATGATCAATCAAACACGCCTACGGTCATGGATAAGAATACAAAGCTGGAACAGAAAACAACCAAAACAGAACAAGCACAAGGAAGAAATTCAACAGTACCAAGTCATGTCAACACTGAAACGATGGTTTAATTAAATTTTGAGTATTCAGCATCATAAACAAGTTTCTGCATTTGAATATATGACGCTTCAATATGCACATTCATCTAACAAATTACATGACAAAAAGACTAAGCAGTCATTATATAATCTTTATATTCATAGTTTGAAAGATCAAGATTCAAATGGTAGTTGCCAAATATTTATGTGATCTCAGGATGGACAAGTTGTATCTCTGTTGGAGAAAAACGTAACAGATGTTGAGCGGGATATGAATGAAAGCAATGAAGCTGATACCAAATGTTCAACTGAAATTATTTTCAGTTGTAACCCAGAACAATACAAAGAAGCGGTTAGATACAGAAAGTTAAGTCTCAAAGTGCTCGGGGACTTCCAGTGTAACAAAGTTATCAGAAACTTCAACTAAAGTACCACATCAAACCCAGAAAAATGTTGGGACAATAACACAATCAGTTTTGTTCATGTAAACATGCAAGAATTGATCTTCCATAGTTATGAGTTATGACTTCATGTGATAAGAAGAAAAGGTATCCATAATTGGAGGAACTGCTCAGAAAGTCATGCACCCAAAAGGATTGAATAGGAGAAACAATTGCTAGTGGCTTTAGACTGCCATCAAGTAACAAGATTTGTTGAAGATTCACGTGGTTACTCACATTTAGCAAAGGCCTGAGGTTTCATTTCTGTTGGTCTTGCTGCTTCTTGATTACCCCGCCAAATCCTCCTTGGAAAATATGTAAGTGTTGAAAACGTAGCTGGCACAACCTTTGACAAGATAGCTCCAACTATGGACCTACTCCTGTCCTCTGAAATTCTGCCCGCACGCAGCAAGAGGTTATAAATATGAACTCAGCATTGAGAAAAGGAAATTTCCAAGGAGAAGGAGCAGTTTTGGCGAGTCCTGACCTGAACGCAGAGATTACAGCATCATGTCCAATAGCAATTGCACAGTAGTAACGTTGTCTTGACTGCCCAACAAGAAAAGCAGCTGAATTCAAATACCAGAATAGCTTCAGAGGGTTTTCACTAGAAGGAGAAAACACTAGAAGAAATCACAGTGAACATGAAAGGATTTAACTAGAAATTAACCTTGCCATGTTGATCATCCTAGAAGCCTGACCTATAAGTTGATTGACAGTTGAACTTACAGGTATTATTGTCAGTGACAGATCACCCACCTGAAGCTCCAGAAGAGGTGGCGGAATGAGACCCGTGATGGCTGCATCAACACAAGGTCCATATTTTCCGACATTCCAAAGTTGATGAGGCAACTTCCCGTCAGAGTCTCCAGAAAAATCATTGACAGTCCTCCCTAGTTGCACTGTTTTGAAACGTCTTTGGAGTAAACTCTGAGTAAGGAGCAAAAAAACATTACTGCACTTCTCGTAGCAGAACTCTTTTTGATATCAAAAAATCTCACAAAAGTGTCATTGCAGAAGAGAAGCAGGTGAATGTACAAACGATAAGATACCTCCAAAGACCAAAAAGATAAATTCACAGAGTCACAAGTTTTATGGATGGCAATAAAGAGAATATACCTGAACATCAGATCCATCAAATCGTGCAATTATGCCCGGCATGACAAGGCAGACTTCATTTGCAGATGCATTATGCTGGGAGTTACTGTCAACTACTTGAACACGTATCATGATTATACGTGAAGGATGCACCATCTACGAGCAAAGGCATTCAGTCAGCGCTAAAATATATTAACTGGGGTTCAAATTTCAAAGAACAGAAGGTAGTAGTAGTACGGAAGAACACCCCAAAGGAATCCTAGTGGACAAAGACTTGGTTAAAATATGTAGACCTTGGAGTTAGGTGTCATAGTATTTCATATTGCAAAAACTTGTCAGAAAGGAAATCAGATCGATGGAAACAAATATCTAGTAGGTTCATCATACCCGATCAAACAGCAGACAGTCAAGGGCCAAAGAGCTGAACATGAGACACTGTTACAGTCTCACCATTCGTTATTCAGAATATTTCAAAAAAGTTAACTGTAGAAGAGTAAAATTTCTAAGATATGGCAAGGAAACGGAGCCCTTCTGATGCACCCATTTGTCCATAAGAAAAAAGATTCAGGAAACTCTTTCTCTATGATAATGCACTAATATCTCAATTCCTTTCAGGACAGAAAGGTTGATGGCCTAAAAGAGCACGCTCCTTTGAAAAACTAAAAGTGCAAATTAAAGATCACTATTTGCAATCATCTATCGATATCAAGCTTCCAATCATCAGAAGTAGGACTTAGTCTTTAATATGGAATGGCTGGATAAAAGGATGAAGCCAAGAAAAACCAGATGCAACTTCAACCTAGTCCAAATTCCTGGATTCCAGTTCCATATCCTCTAGCCTTCATTCTTTTAGGTCGTAATTCGAACCAAGAAAAGAGGTGTTCTGCATTTCTTTGCTTCGATGAGTGCTCTAAACAGCGATTAGAATCATCAGAAACCGTCAATATCAATCCAGTCAAGAAGCAGAAAAAGTTAAAAAATCCCGAAATCTATCCTGTCACGGACTCTTGTAAAGAAAAACAGACAACTAATGGACGGAATAACGTGGAGAAGACTAAAACCTCGAATACCAGGAAGCAAGCAGAGAATTTTCTACGAATTCGATGGCAAAGGAACAGAACTTGTTGACAGTCGAGCACAACGGGAATTTGTGACATGATCGGAGATTTACCTGCTTGTGTATGAGATCGCAACTCATGGAATAGATGAGAAAGAAACCGTTGGACGTCCCGACGGCGAGAGACCGGACATCTTCGAGGATCAGCCACTCAATCGCCGTGATCTCACCCTCGACGGCCAGAGAAAGCGACGGGCGGATCGTTATGGGAGGGGAATCGTTCCAATCGACGATGACGACGAAGGATCGGCAGGCGAGGGCAATGGAATCGGGCTCGAGGGCGACGAGCAAATTGGGATCGTTGGTGAGCCATCCTTCCCTTCCCGAACCCAATTGCACCAATTCCTTGCAGGCGATGCATCCGATCTCCGTTAGATGCGATCGCCTCGCCATCTTCTCCAACGGCAGGAGGACCCGATCAAGTGGTGGATCCAGTGGCAATGGAGAGGAGAGAGGGAGAGAGCGGCAGTTTTACGTTAGGCCGTCTCACGCACTCTTTTTTCCTTTCCGTGAAAATACAGCACCGGTAAGGACCCTGACTAATCCGGTGCCGGGTCGGGCTGCTATGGGTTGAGGCTCCCCCAACTCTGGTTTGCTCCATTCAATATCAAGTGCCGAACCACTTGAACCAACCAAGCGTTGGTAGGTCCCAGGTATCGAACTCACGTCCTGCGGTTTGCGAATTGAGCTCCCATCCAGGTGAGCTCATGCTTTGAGTGTGAGCCTACAAAATAATTTAGTATATCACGTAAGCTCATGTAAGTAATTGTATTAGGAGTGCTTTTAATTGTTGATAATTAAAATTGAAACAAGCCACTTGATGTTCAAGAGGAAGCCCAAGAGACTTATCAAAACGGAAACATTCATAACGATAGGCCGGTTGAACGGGTTTTCAAAAAGTGACAACATAAGATCGTGTCCACGAAATGGAGAAATAAGGTATAAATAGTGAAAATGGAAAAGTTAAAGTTCATGAGGAAATCTAAAAAGTCTTTTTTAGAACCGTTTGGTTCTATAAAAAAGAAGCATGAAGAGGCTGATCGAAGCATCAAAATCACCCAAGGCCCTTTGACTCAAGAGTTTACTTTTCTTGTGTATTTCTTTATTTAACATATGCCTCCTTTTGTAGCTTCTTTTAAGATCTTTTGTTTTAAAAGTTAATATTTTTTCCTTTCTTCCTTTTTTTTTCTTAGTCTTTCATTGTCCCACCGGAATACTAGTTTGAAGATTTTGAAGGACCTATACAATCACTTGGGTCTTATAAATAAATCTCTAAAAGTAGAGGTTTGTATTTGACACGCATGAAAACCCATTACTTGGTCTCCCGGCATAGGCCACCCAAGCAGGATTTTGTGTCAGTTCAAGCATATACTTTCGAAGCACGAACACACTTGTTGGTACATCTGATAAAACAGTCTTTTTCTTAATGGAAAGTCATAGTTTTGCAGCCTCTTTATTAATTGGCATATATCAACATGATCGCGAAAAGAATATCCCAGAACTTAGCCAAATCCATTAGATACTTGTAAACCGAACCCCATATACAAGCTCAGTGGCACCGAATAGGCATCATCTTTGTAGGTTGCTCCAAACCGTCTTTTGGTAAAGTGCTCAGTCTCGAAGAACTCAACCTGACCAATGATTCAACTCTTCCATGTCGAAGGGATACACATTTCTTCTTTAGCGAACGAGGGAGATGGTGTCGACCAATTAGTTAATTATCATAAAAAAACAATTAGCATAACAATATAGGAAAGCAACCGCTTTTGCTTGGTATCAAAACATTTTAAGGATGCTCACAGACCCATAGAACCATCTTAAACTTATAAATAACCGTTTGAGTATAGAGGTCAATGCATACCCTCTAGTAAGAACCAGAGCAGATCAAGTGTACTTCCTGAGCACCAACAGCTCTGTGTAACCTTACCTTTTTTTTGGTTTTTGGTTGCAGAAAGAGGCTAAAGCCTAAAACACACACACGGGCACCCGCTGGCAGCCGAACTCGCCACCGTCAGAGCACCCTCTCGTTTTGAAATGGTTGAACATGATATTCTTTCTATCCAGCTGATGAAAATACAACTCATAAAGTGTACAAGATTGCAAACTCGGGCTACAAAACTAGTGGACCGAGAGTGCAACTCGGTTATGCGCAAAACCTCTAATTCCCTTAGGCAGGAAAGTCCACATTCTAAAGTCTGAACCCCATAGCACCAAATTTGTTTGCCGGATTACGGAACTCTTATCGTTCTAATTAGGTCTTAAAAATTGTCATTGCTACTGGAAATGAGATTGTATTCATCTTGCAAACTTAGATCGAGCTTGTAAATTGAAGATGCTCTACGGTTTGTATATGAAACCTATCGTTCAGTGCATGGGATTGACCACTTGGGCCCTGGACTGTGACAAAGACACCCTTGATTACATGCCCCAATTTGTAAACCACAGCTGGTGTGCGTTTAGCTTTCATTATTATTATAATATATGTTAAATTTGGTCATCCGGCATCCAGATGAAATGTAATCTATTGATATACGTAATCGTATTAAAAAATGTCAAAGTTTCCTGATCTGTTGAAAGAACAGCAACAACTAAATAAAAAATATGGGGCACATTGCATTTAGGTCGATCTTTTATGTACATATATATATAGAGAGAGAAAGAACCTCATATATGTTAGCCTAATTAGATGTTAGAATATCCAAACAATTTTTAACCATTTATCTTGTGTTAATGGATGATTGAAATTTAAATATAAAAATAAAAGTACATATGTGAATAAAATATACTAATAAAAGTACACATTGTTTTTAAGTTCAAATTTCAATGGTTCCTCCTCTAAAATAGATGGTTGAAATTTATTTAGATGTACTAACACTTAAGTGTGATGAAATATACAAGGTTGTCGTTCTCCCTCTATTTCTCTCTCTCTATATATATTAGAGAGAGAGGTAGTATTATTCATAATATTTTATTATGCATAATCCTCTATTTAACATAGTTTCATGACTTCAACTACCGTAGGTACCTTCCACAACCTTTCACTTTTAAAATCACCACCCACCAATCAAAACCATTGCTACCACTAAAAAAACTACCTAAATAACCTAAATAAACTACAACACTATTTGCATGTATAAATACTTAAGTTTTATAAGTAGTTTTGATGGTAACAGTGACCATTTTGACTAACTGGATATGGTTATAGGAATTGAAAGAGTAATAGTAGGTAGTGATGGGTAAAGGCCAGTGGTTTAAGCGTTAGAAGCATTTGAAACGAGAGATTATGCACGATTATACACCATAAAACATTATTCGTATAAAATCACCTCTATATAGCATCCCAAGCAATGGCCCAATATCAGAGCGCCTTGACTCCTAGTGTGTACAGCTTCAACCTCTCATTATAACAAAAACATTACCCCTGAATATAGACACATATATGTATATATATATATATATATATATATATATATATATATATATATATATATATATATATATATATATATAGAGAGAGAGAGAGAGAGAGAGAGAGAGAGAGAGAGAGAGAGAGAAAGAGAGAGGAGAGAGGGAGAATGTGTGTTTGTATGTTTATTGGCATAATATGAGTTACCCATCAAGATAGAAAGAATTTCATTCAAAGACGAGGCCAGCTTAGCTACTACCCCACTTTATTTCATGCTTTGGCCCAAAATATCACCATAACAGGCACATCACAAATTTGCTAAAGAAATTAGTAATTCTGCATAATTGCATTTGCTTCATGCAGCCGTTGATAGCACGCATACGATGAGTATCTACCAACTTTTGTTTGTGACATCTCAATTCGGTTTAAAACATGAAAATTCCCGGTATTGTTGATTAGTTTTCTTGTGAATTGTAATCTTTTGATCCGTTTGCAATGAAAGGAGAACCCTATACGAAATATTTTATTCGTGGGGTGACACGGGTGGAACATAAACAATTTGATAGAGTTATAATATTTTATTTGTAAAAGCTTGATTGATAAGAACAAAAGTAGACTATCATCCAATAATATAAAACTCGAATTATTCTCATAAGAATGGATTTTTTTTTTAAACTCGAATTATTCTCATAAGAATGGAAACTTTTTTATGAACTAAAATTATTGAGAGATCCAATTGGTAACACATTCAGATTTTTCAATAAGGTCAACTTGTTTTCCTCGTCTTTTCTATAATTCTTTCGATTATTTTCATGATTCTTCATCTTTTTAAAGAATAAAAAATCAATCGATTCCATCAAAATCGATGACGTGATTACTTGGATTCCATGATTTTAGTGCACTTTCTTTCTCTTCTTCTTTCAATTCCAATCATCGTCGTCAGCCGCAGCAGGCCCATTATCTCCACCACCCTCCTCAACGTCGTCAGCCGCAGCTTGTCCGCAGCCTCCAGTATCATATGCAGCCCCGCTGCATACGCTTGCAATGCAGCGTACACTCTCCCTGCTGCGGGAGGTTGTTGCAGCACCAGGCCGATCAATGGCCTATCTGCCATGGCCTCCTGCAAACTCCCCATCTTCTTCGACAGCGCGTCCTCGAACCTCACGGTCTCCCGCTGCAGCTCACTTATGCTATTGAGTTGGTGTGCCGTTAGCCCGGCGGGGTTCACGTCACGGCCTGCTCGAACCAAATCGTCGAGCTGGGCCTCAAGCTCCAGCCCGGCCATGACGTACGCTAACCGGATGTACATCGACGGCCTGCACCCACCGAGCCATGAACAAGAGTTCACGAACTCGCCACCGGAGGCCGGCGAAAATACCGATGGCGCGCTTCGCTTGGCTAGCTGTGCTCGGGCCTTGTAGTAGTCGCAGTAGTGCTCCATGACTCCACCAACCACAGATTTCACGGCTTGATCGTCTTCTCTTTCGTGTACCTTGGTGAGCTCAAATAACTAAGGTCATGTCTTACATATGTTTAAAGTTTATAAGGGTACTTGAAAAGACTTTTAAGGAACATGGTTGAGAATATCGGTTGCAAATAATAGTACATCTCCCCAATAAGAAATTCACAAGCTAGTTTGCACCATCAATGATCTAACTATTTCCAATATATTCCTATTTCTTTCTTCAATTTTGTGGTGGAGGTACTAGAATAGTAAGTTGTCTTATAATGCTCTTTTTAAAATAGAGTTCTTTAAACTATTTAGATAAGTACTCATGTCCTCAAACAGTCCAAAAAGTTAACTCTTTTGTCTAATTTATTCTCGACCTCACATGAGTATTTCATAAAGCATTTTAGTGTCTCAGACTTTTGTCTAATTTATTCTCGACCTCACATGAGTATTTCATAAAGCATTTTAGTGTCTCAGACTTATAGAAGATCAAATAGACATGACCATAATTGGTATAATCATCTATCAATATTATAAAGTGAACACCATTCTAGCTCTTACATTCATAAGATTACAAATATCATAGTGGATTAATTGTAATGGAAAGATCACACTTATAGCCTTATCAAATGGTTTTCTTGTGGTTTTGTCAACCAAATAAAACTTATACATAGGCAACTCGACTAGGATCAATGATCTTAAAAGACCACTCTTAGCTAACAGAGTCATTCTCCTTTGCCCTATGTATCCTAGTCTGACATGACGTGCCATACATTTGCATCATCAACATCCCAACGAGATATCACAACATAAGTAAACCATAAACCATATTACTACCCACAAACATAGTATGTAGTACATATAACCTACTCAACACAAATCCATATTCTACTATAGAGTTTGCATAACAAAGATGCATAGTAGAAGTTTCAAATGACAGTTCGGCCACCATACAACTCTAGCTTGCATGAGCCTATTCCTTTGACATCCATTGATGAATCATTCCCACGTATATTCTTCTTGCATCAACACTGAGTGGACGAAACTCCACACAAGTATTCCTATCTCGAGCTACATGGCTTGTGACTTTTGAGTCTACAATCTATAAAGGAAATGAATCAATAAGCATAATAGTTGAAGAAGCATAAATAGGACAATGCATGTAAAAGACTAGGATATATATTTTCACATTTGCAAGCAAAATGACCAAGCTGGCCACAAAGATAGCACTTCACTTGAGTTTTATCCATCTTTTTACACTTATATACCTTGTTTTAGAATTTATCATTTCTAATTCTCTTGTCATGGTTTTTCGCTTGCCTTTATAAGCTTAGAAGTCCTTGCCCAATTCCACAGCTTATGACTAGAGTAGGAGCCCATGACCCCTTACTCTTCATCTAATTAATAATAAGACTAGCATCTGCAAATGATACAAATACTCTCTTCATAGTGAGGAATATCTTCTTCGTCGCCATGAATAAGGGAGAGACATCGACCCCAAGAACTTCTAGTTCATGTAACAATGAGCGTCCAACATGTTTCAATTATTGTATTATACAATATAGTTATGTTAGATGTTGTTTCATAGTATAATCAACTCGCTTCTTATAGGTAATGAACATATCACCTCAACTTGGGTGTAGATATGTTCTCAAAGTGGTACTTTAATACAAGTCACATTGTCACATTGTCATGGTTGTAAGGTATTCCTCATATACTAGGATCAAGTCATCATTCAAGCAATAGATAAACATAGCCCTAACTTGGTTGTCTTTGTTTTTTCATACTTGCTAAGTCTCTTGATCCTATTTGCCTTGTGCAGTGGAACCCTCCTCGAGGTCCACCATCTCATCCATCAAGACCTTTGTGAGTTCATATTCCTCAAAGAAAAACTAAATCTTACAGTATTAAATCTCATAGTTGTCACCATTCAACTTCTCCCTTGTTCAAATCCACCATACTTGATCCATATAGAGAATAAGAGGCATCAGGTAATGCATAATGCATTATAAATAATCATTCATACATGCTAGAATTTTAATGAGCTAATTACCATTATGAACTTAACCACATTACTAATGTGATCATGCATTTTGACTCACTTCTATATATATATATATATTTGCGAATGCATCAACCTATGAAATTTCACCAAAAGGGTACTTAAATGGCATCAAACATGTCACCGGTAGACATGGCTTTCACCCAAATTCGTGTTTGTTTGAGCTTCCTATCCAGCCAATTGAATTCACCTAGTTCAACATGCACATGCATCTAATTTATTGATGTCCATAGTGATGGCTGACTTGATGTCATACGTTTAGACTCCATAATACTTGTAAAAGCTCAATAATAAGGTGCATAAAGAGAAATGTACATGAAGAAAGTCACATATATTTTCAATGAAAGAATTTTTATCAAATAAATTATGACTATTTAATACCAAAGTAAATCTACCCAAGTGTCAAAACAATAGACCAACACTTCCCAATCAGTTATCTACTCAACTTACACATGGTAAAAGCAATATCCGGTCGTATACAATTGGTTAGATACATAAAACTACTTATCATTCTTATTCTTATACAAAGCTTTAGATGAATTATATGAAGTCTTAACAAGTCTACAATTTGTATATCTAAATCTCTCTAAAACATTCTCAATATAGTAAGACCAAGAGATTACTATACCATCACTATATATTTTGATTTTAAGCCCTAAAATTATATCAACTACATCATATCCATCATCTCAAATTTACTACATAAGAATGATTTAGTCTTATTAATTATTCTCATATCGAAACCAAACAATAATATATCATCTATATAAAGACACAAAATGATGAATACATTATTAACTGACTTGAAGTAGTTATACTTATCAAAATCAATAAAAACAATGCTAAGACATGATATCACACAATCAAACTTTTCATGTCATTATTTAGGAGCTTGTTTCAAACCATATAATGATTTAACAAGCTTACACACCTTATACTGATTCCCATGAGCTATAAATCTCTTTTACTGATTTATATAAATTTTCTCATGGAGGTTACCATGTAGAAAAATAGTCTTCATATCTATATGATGGATTGTAAGATCATATACAAAAACCAATGTTATAAGCACTCGAATTTATGTGTATCCCTTGACAATTAATCTAGCCTTATAATTATTTATTATTTTGTGTGCATTCAGTTTCTTCTTGAAAATCTATTTGCAATCTAGAGTAGAACAATCAAGAGATAAATGTACAAATTTCTAAGTACCATTAAAAAGAATTGATTGAATTTCATCATTAATGGTTTTCTTTCAAAATTTAACCTCAGGTGAGGTCATAACCTACTAAAAGGTAATTAGATTATCCTCAATATTGAAAGTAATGAAATCATTTTTAAAGTCCTTTGGTATCCTAAGACATTTACCTCTCTTTCATTCAGTTATTTCTTCAAAGTCATCTGTTATGAAAATAACAGTTTCAGGATTACCCCCATATTTATCATCATTTCCACATGATCGAGAATGAAATCAATGGTAGGGTCAAAATCTTTAAAATATACACTTTGGAGAACTTCAATATTCATAGAAAACATATTCTCAAAGAATATAGCATCACGGAGTTTAACTATCTTGTTGATATCTATGTCAGATACATCATATCTAATTATCAAGGATTTGTATGCATAGTTTGTCTCGACATAACCTGAAAATATAACATCTACTATTTTAGGTCTTAATTTCTTTTTCTTGTGATTAAGGATGGGTACTTTTACAAGACACTCCTACACTTTGAGATATTTCATGCTAGTCTTTCGACACTTCTAAAGCTCAAAATGACTACTTTCCTTATGCTTATAGAGAACTTTATTGAGAATATGGCAAGTCATATTGAAAGTTTTTTCCATATGTAGTTAGATAACCTAGAACTTTGAAGTAAAACATTAATCATATCACATAAGATTTTATTCTTTTGTTTAACTATCTCATTAAATTGAGGAGAATAGAGAACAATAACCTCATGAATAATACATTTGTTTTGACATTATTCTTCAAAGAGGTTTGAAGTATACTCTCATCTCTTATCATACATTAATCATTTAAGTACCTTTCTAGTTTGGGTTTGGACTTTCATTTCTAAAGATTTGATTTTTTTTTAAGTTTTCATCTTTACTCTGAAGTAAGTAAATATAACAATATCTATTGTAGTCATCAATAAATATAATAAATTATCTTTTGTTATCTCTAGTTATAATTTCATTGAATTTATAAATATTAGTGTACACCAAATCTAAAATTTTTGATTTCCAATCAACTGTGTATAAAGGTTTTCTTGGTTGCTTCACATGTACATAAATACTACATTAAATGATCCAAAATTCTAGCTCTTTTGTTTTCTATTTATGATTGTCTTAGGGATAAGGTTTAAATTCAGTATTCTTTTTATGGAATCAAAACTTATATGACCCGACCTAGCATGTCATATATCAAATGATTATATATTATTCACATAAGAAGAGAAAGAAGTAAAAGTAAAGACTTTATTAATATTAAATTTTATATAATAATCAACAATTAGTTCTATATGAATTTTAAACAAATCCTCTACATCATACAAATAATTCTTCTCAAAGAAATATTCAGTACTGAGTTGTATAATTATAACTTTATTACATTTATAATCTAACCATAACCCTTCCCTAACTAAGATAGGATCACTTATTCCAATGAGTTATTAGAATGTGTATAACTCCCTAAAGAGTTAGAATCAATCTCAAAAGAAACTATAAGTCTACATGCCCTTCACCCTTGACTTCAACAGTCAAATGATCCTCTAAGATTACAGATATGCTACAGACGATCTGATAAGATACAAATAGAGATCGATCAGAACAAATGTACACATTAATCCCAATGTCTACAATGAAGTATTGTGGCTCATAAATAAAAAGAAAGTGGGATTCAAGAGATAGATACCCATCACTAACAGGCATAATAGTCACCATGTTGACCATAGAGGTTTCTTGGCTTTATTTGAGGGACACTCTAGCCCAAATATCCAACCTAACTACAAAGTTAACACCATTTGTTTTTGGGTTTCTTTTGGATTTTAGTCTTTCGTTTATGGTTTACCTATTTTCCCTTAAGATTACTAGGTTGTTTATTTCCGTCCATCAGATTTACCCTATAGGTGCTATCTACAAGCATAATGGGGTTTTAGCTTTTATGCTCTTCCTTTATTGTTGTCTATCATGAGGGGTTATCTTACTCCTTTTTATGCTTTATATCTAGGTTGAAATCCTCCCAAGGGTTGGGAAATTTCTCAATAATAGATATAATAATAAACTTGTGAAGAAGCTCCATGTCGGCTTCGTTCGGTCACAGATTTCTTTCTACCATTTGATATTTTAGAAATTTGTCCATGGAATACTTTTCAAGACCGAAGTCTTTAGTAAAATATTTTTTATCCAAGGCAACCCATAGATCTTTCTGGTTGTGAAAGGGGAGGAACTAAACATCGAATAAAATATTCGACAATGTCGATAATATATAACAATGACATAGGATATCCCTCTCCTTACACTCAATGATTTTATTCGAGTTTCTAGGGTCAATATCATTGGGTAGGGGACAATCTGACTGGATATAAAAATACAACTCTAACATGGTTAATCAAATTTTTATATGTTGCTACAAATATTTAAAGTTGAGACTGAAAAAAATTTCTAGTATCAAGGTCAAGTTGACCTTTGCTCAAAGGATAGTAGATGAAGACATATTTACTACAAATTCTGATTTCTCTAAGATTGTTGGATGAAGTCATAGGATTACATGCGTAAAATACTAATATGCAACAATTATAAATATATCAATCAAATACAACTGCATATCCAAAGATTGTCATAAACAAACCGCACGAAGAATACAAACAAACAATAGTTAGAAAAAGAAATTTATTTGTGCGAGTCATCGTTGCAGACTTACCTTAAGAAGCTAGTGCGTCGCTATAAAGTACATATAGGTACATGTTCTTTTCTTTTAGGATAAAATAAGCATACAACTAAAAGTCATGTATCATGCTTCAAGTCATCCTCCACCACGTCTCAGTCATCTTGGTCGAAGAGGAAGGGGAGCAGGGAGCAGCCACAACCGCATAGTCCACCGCGTGGAGAGAGATGTAGAGAGCAGAGATCGGAGAAGAGGGAGTTGTTAATGAAGAAGTATGGATTAGCGAGCCCTAAGCACTTATTTATAGACTGCATGGTGGATCATGGATCTCAGATCTAATTCAACCGACACATCTCTCAGTCTCATAACCGTTCTTATATAAACACATTTGACCATTAAACCAAAAGTTTTTTTGTACAAAAAGATAGACCAAAAACAATTCTCAAACCCAAGCCCGATTCATTTCAACATACATATGTGTGCATATGTAGTCTATAATGTCCTCCCCAAGTTCTTTAAACTAAAGTTTATGAGCTACTAAATATATAAAAAGACATGTTGGTTTGTTTCATTCTTCAATATGGGACTAAACTTTTGTCTCTCTCAACTTCACATGCACAAATCCCTCACAATTGACTTTTTACACTTTAGGACTTTCATATATGTATATGTATCATTGATGTATCAAAGGAATATGTAGGAATGCTTATCAAGAACTTAATGTAATTAGTACACATGGGTTTAATTAACCCAACAATTAATACACATTAATTTTAACAATAAATGCTCTTATGGGCACAAATAATTCCAATAGGATCCTCCTTGAAGTAGGATGTCTTGGTTTTAACACAAGAGAAGATAGAAGAAGAAGAAAAAAAAATGAATAAAAAACATGGAAATTCTATGGAGTGATCTCGTTCACCTTTCCAATATTGATACATATAGTGCACCCTTCCAGTGCATATCTAACAAGGCATCCAAATAAGTGGAAAGATTGAGATGAGAGATAATAAAGAAATGACTGGGACCAAAGACAAGAGTCACAAGACAATGTAAACTGAAATCAGAGTTTCAGCTAAAGAAATGCATCAAATTAAGGGAAGACTACCAAACAACTGCACATGAAATCAATGAGTGGATTTTCCTTCTATCTAATCCAACAATGAGAAACAAGAAGTTTCTACATATTGTAAAGTAGTTAAAATGAGCCAGGAAATAATTGGTCCTCACTGTTTGTGATGAAACTCGGAGCCGACCTCCACCGGAAGACTCTGTTTCGTTGTTGACGATGAACCGGATGATTGTCTCTTGGTCACAGCAACAGATGCGTAGATTGATGTTGGAGCTGTACAAGGTTTCCTCACAGCGGTTTCTCCTAGGAGATTTGTAATTTTTCATTGTATTTTTCATACATATTTTGTATCATTCCTCTGCTCTATTTATAGAGTAGAGGCTGCTCTTGATCTCCTGGCTCACCTGTTAGGTTTCTCTTTTCTAAACAGTATGTATCTGGACAGTTACCGTAAAATCCAGTAACCGTATGACGGTTATCGATGGCCCCTATCTAGTACCTCCTCTGTTAACGGACTGGATGGCCAGTTCGGCCGTTACTAGATAAGGTTGCCGAGAATGGCTACCTTATCTGTGACAGTTTGGTTGTGACACAATCAACAACGTGAAAAATGTGGCCTACTTTATCATAGACACAAGGCCTCTAATAAGAGTTTGAACCATGTTACTGCAAAAAGATGAGTTAGTGCAAACTGAAGTAAGACACAAGGCAAACATGAAAAAAAGATTATTACAATAGTATAGTGACAATCTCTCTCTCTCTCTCTCTATATATATATATCCACTTCGAGATGATTATCGGTCTACCATACGAGTGCTGTTCTCTTGATGACATGTAAAAAGTTGGGGAAGCCAATGGAAAGGAATAATCGCACTATATATAATGCAAAAATTTTCAGGACATGAAAATTCCCTTCTAAGTACCTTGACGATGATTATAAAGAAGTTCAATACAAATTGACAACCTTCTTTAGATGTGTTCTCTTTCCTTTGTCTGTATGAAGTATCTTTCGGGGTTAAGGTATATGTGAGTTTAGATATCAATGGTTTTAACTTTATCTATGTTACCGACAGTACCTTCCTCTTTTCATTGCGATGAAAAATCTCTTTTGGTGGAGACCAGAAGTTTTCGAGGATCGTGTAGAACTTGAGGGTGAGTTCCATGATAGCGAGAGGTTGAGTGGAGAGAACCTGAACTTGACAAGTGAACCACAAAGAGAGTTCTTTCTGTCCAGAAACTGAGGGATGATAACTATATTCTTCCTTTATTACTTTGGACGAATAGAAAAAAACTGCTCCTTCCTCAACTATTTGACATAAATCCGGTTCCTCCTTGTGCCATGTAGTAAGCCCATCATTAACTTTGTGGCAAGATGCACTTGTTAGACTCCAATTGTTATGTTCTGTCAACTTGGTGAGATTTTATGGGTTCCACCAACTAGTTGCATAGATGATGCGCTAGGAGTATTTGATGGCTTAGACACGTGTGCCTTGGTGATTCATTGGTGTTTCTATTTTTCCCATCTTAATTCTTGAATCTGTCTTCTGGAGCAGAAAACTAATACATGCCATGCCCAATTGGTATTTGATGGTGGACTCAAAATGTGTGTGAGTGTCCTTCGGGATCACGCACAGCAATCTGCCTTTGAGCAATAACTATTAGTGCAATATCTGTGAGCAGAAGATACACCTAACTCTCATTCTCCTCACCACAGCAGTCGCTCGACAAGATGTCGGTTCCATTATTTACAGTATGAATTTTAATTTGGATTTCAAGTTGGCTCTCTTCCACTTCATTCCCACCATTGGGATCTAAATGACTGTAGGCGATCTTGTTCAGGGATCTTCTCTTTATGCCATGGATCTGCCAATCTTGTTCAGGGATCTTCTCTTTATGCCATGGATCTGCCATTTATTTATTTATGTATGACGTACTTGTTTATTTATTCTTTGTGATTTTCATTGTCTTTTTCCCATTCTAAGTATGCCATTGCACCTGCTATTTTGATCATTATTACTTTTCAGGAAGCTAAAGATGTTATATTATTGTAGACAGATTTATTCTGCAGAATATGTGCTCCTTTTATGTAAATTTAATGCAATGGTCATCAGGATGTTCTTCGTTGTCATGAAAGGCAAACGGCCATCAGCGTGTTTGTGCTTGAACGATAATGAACTGCCAAGAGAAGTAAACCTTTTCAAACGCAGTATATGTCCATTCTATGCAGTAAATCCAAGGACGACTTTACATACAAAATATATATGTGAAAACAAGGAAGATGAAGCCATCATCACTCTATAAATAGTGTACAAAAGAGGATCCAAATATACTTACAAGTAGGGAAATATTCCCTAGAAAAGTCAGGAAATCGTATAAAAGCATTCTATCTTCTTCTTTCTCCCGCTCTCCCAAAGGCGACCATCCTGTTTGTGTATAGATCTCACTTCCACTGTTCAAGCAATGAACCAGAGTGCGGTAATCCCTGATATTGGTATAAGGGTCGGGTTAGTCACGAACATGGTAAGAATATCAAATATATATATATATATATATATATATATATATATATATATATATATATATAAAACAGTGATGCAGAAACGTCTAAAAGGCGAGAGTCTAGAATAACACAAAGCCAAAATCACCCAAAAGGTGAGAGGCCAGAATAACATACAGACATAAAACACCCAAAAGAAGAGAGGCTAGAAGAGAAGAGAGAAAGACGTACAAAGGTGTAACGTTGAGCATTACTGCAGTAACGTCCGAGCGTTACTGCACAAAACGTCCGAGCGTTAACGTTCGAGCGTTACTGCACAAGCTGTGCAGTACGAGCATTATTGCAGTAACATTCGAGCGTTAGTAACGCCCAATGGGGGGATATGAAGGGCCTTTAAAAAGGGCCCTTCATAGTGCCTTTTTCCAAGAAGCTGGGCAGCCTTGAATTAGCCGGAAAACAGGAGGAGTCGGTCGAAATCCGGTGAGTTCAATGTTTTTTTTTTCAGATTTTCGTTTTTCTTTCTAATTTTTGATGAAAAGCTTGTTGAAAATCATCGTTTTGGGCTTGTATTGGAGGTTTGAGGTAGAACTAAGCGTTTTGGTGGGGTAGGTAAGCAATGGTGTCGATTTGGCTGGAAAACGGTTGTGATTCACCGGAAACCGATGATGATGCTAGAAAAAAAAAAACTTTTGTGCATGTCTCTCATTTCCGTGTCATGTTGTGTCGTGTCTGAATTGTCATGAACCGACACTGGTTCGTGTCGTGTCCTCGTGTCGCGTGTTAAGAACCAATTCTGTGTCAAAATAGGTTCTATGTCAAGTTCTGTGTCAGAAACGGGTCCAATTTGGGTCGTGTCTTGAAATGGGTTTCTAGGTTAGGAATAAGACCTGTGTCAGTAGTTACAGGTTCTGTGTTGATACAGTGACACAAGCTACCTATTGTGTCACTCATTTGGATCAGATATGGATCTGGGTATCAATTTGGATCTCGGATAGCTTAAACGGTTCCAGTTTGGGATCCGATTCGGATACAGTTTGTTGCGTTAGACTTGTAATTCAATAATTTCTAATATTTTAATCATTTGTAATTGTTTAGAGATTAAAATTAGAGGATTTGGTGGTGATAAGAGTGACCCAACGACTTGGAGACTGGATCTTAGCGCTCCTTCAGCTAGGAGGTTATGCATTCTTTTACAGAACCATGCTAGAAGTGATTTTACTGTTTTAGATAAATTTAAATGTGCATGATTGATAATTATTTTACTGATGCTTGTGAAATGTTATTCGCAATTATGGGTTATTTGATATGCCTTTCAAATAGAACATGTTTATGACACTGTTTGATAAAGAGCATGTTTTGATATGCATGTGTTGTATGAACATGGTATTTAAATGTTGTTTAAATGATGTGTGGATATGAGTTTGATTTTGGATATTCGTGGATCTGGACATGATTTATAAATATGATGAACTGTAATTTGTTTTAGAAATGTAATGATGTGTGAATGTATGAGCCGTACTTGTGTGGTTTGTGTGGGGTCTCTAGAGACTTGCAGGTCCCTCGGGCGATCCGGCTTGGGGCGAATGCAGGGTGTGTTCCCGGGCACTCTGCCGTGAGAGTCGGCGTGGTTACCGTCATGAACGGGGTTACCGAGGTCACATTAGGGAGGGCCGGATGACTCCCGTGGCCTTTGGGGCAGACACAGTATGGGTTGTAATTATCGAAACTAATGATGTGTGCATGTGTGTGAGTGTGTGCGTATGAACTTTAGATCATGATTTTAAAGTAAATGTGCTTTGCTATGAAATGATTGTGAACTATGCATGCTTTTAGTATGTTTTCTGTTTAAAGATGCTTAACCTCCCTACTGAGCTATGTATAGGAGCTCACCCTATTATTTTACAGCTCATCCTGAAGCTAGCACTTTGAAGGCACATGGAGCAGAGTAGGAGTTTGATAGAGCAGCATTTTTATTTTAAATGGTATGATAAGTGTTGAATAATTTAGAAAGTCTTTTATTCGGGGTTATTGTTAGGTGGGCCCCGCACCATTTTGGACGTGTTGTTTAGAACTTCGATATGAATATTTATTTCAGTTAGATATTTCTTGAGTTTGAATTAAATTGGTATTGTATTTGGTTACTGCTCACCATCACGCCCATGCGAGAAGCGGCTACGTGGCATCAGCTCGGGCCAGGTCGTGGTCGCGACTCGAGCGGGTGTGACATAAGGTGAGAGGCAAGAAGAGAAGAGAGACAAAGACACCCAAAGACGAAGGAGACTCGAAGACGGAAAGACGAGATTGGGGAAGGCCCGCAAAGCAACACCCTCCTTCTTCCCCCTCCGTATTCCTCTTTCTCTCTCTCTCTCCCTGTAGTATCCTTTGTACTCTCTCCCTCCCCTATCGCGTTTCTCCTCTCTCTCTTTCCCTCCCTCTTTTCTCTCTCTCCCTCATCAAAAGATCCGTGTAGCAGTTTTTCAAAACCACGGAAGGCGAAACAGTGGGCACCAAAATCGCTCACATTTTCGAGAAAACCACCTCGGGCAATAAGCTGAAAAGTCCATTTCGCCCCTAGTATTTTTTTAATATTTCAAATCTACCACAGTTAAGAGTAATTTTCAAATTGGTACCTAAGTATCAATTGAAATTACTCTTAGGTATTTGGAGATATTTTCAGTTCAGTACCAAGATATTTTACAAATTTTAACAATCTGTTATTTGTTATATAATATACGTGAGTGGTTGTTTTTCTCTTTTCTTTAAACTGTCTTATTGATAATTTTTGCCAAACAAACTAAAATGAACTCCAGGATTTGTCTATCGGAGTTGGCAAAAACAAAAAAACTAAATGGTTTAAATTTTGAAGTGTGGAAAAGACGTATCCCGTTAGCACTTATACTTCAAGGTCTAAGTTATATTCTAAAGGATACGGTTCCACCACCTACTCCAACTGCAACTGAAGAGAAAAATTAAGTGTACAAAACGTTTCTTAGAGATGATTGTTTGATTAAATAATAGCTAAATATGATACTACAACTAAGCTACATGTTCAATTATTACTACAAAAGTATAACTCCTACAAAATGAAAGAAGGAAAATGTAGTAGAACATGTAAATCAAATGTTGGTAATGTCAAAAGACTATGCTATAGCAAAGTCGGTCATCCTCGAGGCTATGTAAATATCAACTATCTTGAACAGTCTTTCCCTTCATAAAATATGGTTATCACAACCTTGAGATTATGAACTGAAACAAATCTTTCTTAGTTACCCCTCAAACTAGCAATTGAACAAAAACACATTAATAGAAATAAGAAGGATAAATTATTAATAGCTAAAGAAGATATTGAGAAAGCTTTAGACCAAACTATAAAAAGAATAAATCAAACAAGATGTTTAGAAAGAACAACAAGAAAGACGATCAATTTTTTAAAACATTGTAGGAAACCGCTTCTTAGGTCAAGTGCTTGAACTTCGGAAAGATGATGCACTGTAAGAGGGATTGTCAACAATAAGACTAGTGGTGGGAATACCCAACAACATGGCTAATTAAAGAAGCTTGATATAATCTATGTAGTTTCTAAATGGCTCAACATGGATCACTCAATAACAGGTTGGTGGATTGACTTTGGAATAAGAAGACATATCTCGAAGAGCAAAAAAGGAGCTATAGATTTAAAGGAATATAAATGTGGAGAACATAGGGTATATATGAAAAGTAACACCTTTGCAGGTGCCCTTAGTGTGGGGTCCTTTGGGATTCATGTACAGGGCACACCGGTTGTACAAACTAATGTACTAATTATGTCAACTATAAGGTATAATTTGATCTTAATCCCTACCTTGGTTAGAAAGGGTTTTGAAGTCATGTTTATCCCTAAGAAGATAACCATAGGGAAGCATAGAAAGGTAGCTTTCTTAGGATTGTTCGATGATGAACAATGATTATTCATGTTAAAAAATGATAGAGAAGGATCTTCTGCTTATATCGAACAAGGAAAACATTTCCCAAGGAAATAACAATGGCAACAACACTATTAGAAATCATTCACACTGATTTATCTAGACCTTTAGGCTAAGATCTCATCATGAGAAGATATATTTCATATAACTTTTACTGATGATTACTCGAGATATATATATATATATATATATATATACATATATATATCTTAACACATAAATCTGAGACACTTGAAATATATAAATAATATAAGCAAGAAGTTGAAAACAAACTATGGCATACAATTAAAGTCTTGAGATGATATCGAGGTGGGGAGTACACCTCTACATAATTTTTAGAATTCTGTAAAGACTTTAGAATTGCAAAGAAAATATAATGCTCAGGACACTTTAATAGAATGATGTAACAGAAAGATATAACAAGATCTTATTAAATATGACAAGGTCTATATAATAGATGCATCTCTACTAAGGGTATTTTGGGGGAAAATAGTAAGTACAACTATGTATATTCTAAATAGAGTACCATGTAAAGTTGTATTCTCTACACCATATGAAATATGGTTTGAGAAAAAACCTAACGTAGTTCACCTCACAAGGTAGAGATCTATCGCTCATGTAAAGATCTTTGATCAGTGTAGAAATAAGCTAGACAGTAGGTCCTTAAAATGTGTATTTATTGGATATTCTAAAGGATATAAGCGATATTAGTTTTATTATAAGGACCATGGACTTATAGGGAGCAGGGATGTTGAATTCATAAAGATACTAAGAATGACATCCTTTAAAATGATGATGAGTACGTTGACGATATAGTAGATCTAGATCAATCATCATTTGAACACATAGATAATCTTTCTGAATAATCGAAACTTTAAGTGGACATAAAAGACATAAAGTCACACCATCTTACTTAAAGGATTATCATACTTACCTTATAGAGAAAGTATGCAATTCAGTGGATTTATATGAGCTAACTGATAACTTAACATATTAGTAGGCTATTGACTCATTTGAATGATCATACTAGGTAAAAGTCATAGATGAGAAAATTAATCCATTGAAAAAAACTATGTCTGAGAATTGGTTGATTTGACTAAAAGAAGGAAAGTTATAAGTTATAAATGGGTTCTAAAAAAGAAATAAAAGGTCGACGGAGCAATCGACAAGTTCAAAGCAAGGTTGGTTGCAAAGGGTTTTTTACAAAAAAGAGGAGATAGATAATATTGAGACATATTCTTCTATTACAAAATTTGCATCCATAAGAATAATCCTGGTGATATTAACATATTATGATTTGAATTTAAATTAGTTAGATGTAAAAACGGCTTTTCTAAATGGCGATTTAGATGAAATCATATATATGTAACATCTTGAAGGATACAAAGTTAAGGCCAAGAAGATAAAGTATATAGGTTGAAAAAGTCCCCATATGGTCTCAAACAGTTAACTCGCCAATGATATTTGACTTTCCAAAATGTCATTTTAGAACTTGGGTTTATGGCTAATAAACTTGACCGCTGTGTCTATGTTTGAAATAGTGGGAGCCACTTTATCATCTTATCATTATATGTAGATGATGTATTGTTGATTGAAAATGATAATGAGATGATTATCAAAACCAAGTCATTGTTAAACTCAAGGTTTGAAATGAAGGATATGAGGAAAGCATCTTATATCCTAGGTATAAAGATTTCTCGAGATAGAGAATCTAAACTTTCATGCCTAAGTAAGAAGAGATATATTGATTATACTCTCAAGAAGTTTAAAATGGGTGAATGCAAGACTACATCTACATATGTTGCGAAAGGTGTTAAATTAAGTTAGGAAGATTGTCTCGGTGAATGAGACAATAAGCCTAATGTTCCTTATGCACAAGTTGTGGGTAGCTTGATGTATGCAATATTATGTAGAAGACCACATATCAGCTTCACTGTTGGTCTTATAAGTAGATATCAAAGTAATTCTAGTTGGCAACACTAGATAGCTGTGAAAAGGACTTTAAAATATCTTAAAGGAACAAAAGACTTGAAATTATGTTTTCAAACAAATGAATTGAAAGTTGTTGGATACTTAGATACTGACTTTGCTGGGAGAAAAGATAAAAGCAAATCAACCTTGGGTCAAATATTCTTTTTTGGAGGTAGAATTATTTCTTGGGCTTGAAAGAAACAGGGTTGTGTAGTATTGTATACACAGAAGACTGAGTATGTGACTTGTTGTATGGCTACAATTAGTATCATTTGGATAAGCCACTTCATACGTGATTTGAAGTTGGATATTGCCAATGAGTCGATTGTCATTTATTGTGACAACAACGCAGCAATTATTCTGATTAAGAGTACGGCTGATAACTCCAAAAGCTTGCGTATAATGGTCAAATACCACAATATTCATGATATGGTTATGAGAAAGGAAATATCCATCTCATATATGTCAATAGATGATATGTTGGCAGACTCCTTGACTAAAGGTATAACAAAATATCTTTTCTCACAATATGTTACAAACATAGGTTTGAGATATGTTTGATTGTTGTGTAGGTAAGAAACCACACAGAGATAATGATTGTAAAAGCAATCATACTTGACATAACTTAGGAAACCATACAAAAGTGAGAGATAAAACCAGTATGTTAGATTACTTGGCTCGAATGGCAATATGGGAGATATAATGAGTATATGTTCATTCTCGGTTATAAATATGAGGAAAACACTATATACAAAATGTATATAAGATTAAATGTATATGTTACAAAAATAAAGATAAAAAACGGCTTGTAACAGAAAGTCCAGATGTGAAAACAAAGAAGATGAAATCGTGATCACTCTTTATGAATATTGTAGAGAAGAGTATCGAATATACATAGACAAGTAGAGAAATCTTTCATGGAAAAGTCATCTATGGGAAACCATGTAAAAGCATTCCATCTTCTTCCTTCTCCCGATCTTCCAAAGGCGACCACCCTATTTCTGCATAGATCCCAATTCCGCTGCATCACTATCGTTTGAGGCAACGAACCAGAGCGTGATCATCCCCGACACTTTTTCTGAGCTATTGTATAAGCGTGTTTTTACTCTGTCACGTTACTAGCAATAGTGTAGATAAAAGGTATTATTACTGGCTTTGCTTATTGGTTTTAGTGCATTATGAAAACTTGAAAAGGATCCAATAAAAAATCCAAATGTTCAGCTAAAACATAACCTGCCGTGCATTTCAAGCACATTTCCTGTCAAATAAGACCAACGACACCATCTCATTCAATATCATGAGATGGATAACTTACAACAACAACTAAGCCTTCTCATACTAGATTGAGTTTGCTACATGGATTTTTTTGTTTTCATAGAGTTTGATCATGTGTCATACTAAAATTTAACTCAACATAAGATAAATTGTTCTTTATTATTTCCTTCTAACAGTTTCATGGTTTTCCTCTTCATCTTTTAATATTTTCACAACCTAGTTTCTCATATCTTCTTACCGAAGCTTTCTTTGCTCACCTTTTTATGTTCAAATCATCTTAAACAATTTTTTCTCATTTTTCATCTATTGGTACCACTCTGAATTTATTTTTAACCTCATTATGGTTGATCACCCATCCAATTAAATTGCATTTTGGGTTGAAAATGAGCCGAGATGCTCATAAGTTACTCGAGGACTTTTCTCATTAACAAGTTTAACTAAGCTCGGCTTAAGATCAAGTTCAGTGGGATCGAATTTCTATCTAACTTGTGAATGAGCTATTTTGAGAAAAGCCCAACTACAATATGTAGTCCAAGAACAACTGGACCCAAGTATTGGTGAGCTCACTCAAGCTTGATCAAGAAACTATCCTAATGAGCCAAGATGCGCTGAAGTTGAGTACAAGCCTATGGATCCAATTTCAATCAAGCATGAGATGGGATCAATCACATGGATCAGTACATCACTGAAATCTGAAAAGGTCGAAAACAGTTTACAATGTGATGTAATTTTTTTTAAAATTTATAGACTGCCTCACCGGAATTTAATCCAACTGAACTTCTCCATACACGCCAGAAAAGTTCTAATCCAACCTTCGACTTGGAATTCTGTGCAATCTCACGATAATACAATCTCAGAGTTAAGAGTAATGCAATCTAAAAGCATCCAAAACATACATTTTTACTGATAAATGAATACTAAAATAGTTGGGTAAAATTTGATGTGGATGTTGGATATCAGGCAAAGGTCAAACACCAAACTCAACAGACACATTGTCTCAGTCAGGATTGGGTTGACCCAAATACGAATCGGGTCATGAAAACGTTATTCACAGTTAACAGGTCACTTGACTGAACCCCTTGGCAGCCTATGGAGCTTTAATTTTTGTGAGAAATCCATATTTGATTAGTCAGATCCAGTAACCAAAACATGAATCAGTCAATGGTTGAATCCAGATTTGGTTGTTTAATTCCTTATAAGAACACGAAACTGAATCCACTGGATAACCGGAACCTAATCAGGTTGCATATAAAGCATAACCTGAATACCTAAACAAGCAGGATTGGGTTTTAAGATTCTGCAACCCCAACACGAATCTGACTATAGGATCTAATTACTCACATATGACAATACTAGGATCCAACACGAAATTTGACAGTTAAAAGCTAGAAGGGAGAAAACACAGACGAACAAATGTGGGTTTCCTAATTAGCCCAGAAGTTGCTTTTGATTGTCTAATTATCCACCTTTAGGGGTGAAAGAGAGACAAGCTTCTACTCGAGATCGACTTGCCAAGAACTCAAACTTGGCTCTCTCTTCTTGAGATCAAGTCGAGCTCGAGTCAACGGCTTGACATGTTAGCGAGCTAGTTCAAGCTCACGAGTATTTGGCACCAGCTGCTTGTGACCCTAATCACGCTTTACATATGGTTTAATCCTGTATTTATGGTGATAAAAGAATCGAGGCAAATCATACCTTTCTCGCCTTCTGGCTAAGATCGAGTGCAATATCCTCATCAAAGTATAATATGGATGGGCTTTTTTCCAATTTAAAGATTGCTGGAAACCTCTCATGCTCAAATTCGAGCTCAAGCTCGATTCAGGTGGATCCCACCCGGGTGTTACATCCTAATGAACAAATCAAAAACAGGGAGGGCCTTGTGCCACTTAAGCAAGTTCTCGTGATCAAGTCTTGTGAACAGAGATTCAGAGAAATCCAGTGCTTGGAGAGCTTTACCCCGATAGTGGTTCGACCTAGCTCGAACCGAATTAGTCGAGGTCCTATGGGCTTCTCGATGCCGGTGGTTTAAACCCCCCAAAAAAAAACCAAGGTGATGACTGGCAAGTTCAGTCCCACCTACTTGCATGTAGAAACAAGTGATTCTTTAGGTTCCATTAGATATGGAAATATGGAAAATCTGCTTAATATGCAGACAGATCGCAATGGCATTAACATTCAAGACAAAATTGCTATCACGTGAGTAGCGTTCCTTTAATAAATGAACTCAAGAAAATGGACGTACGCACTCAGACAAGCAACCTCTGAGCCCTTTTAATGGCCCCTCCTTTTCCTTAGTTCACCCCATACCAGTATTGTCAGGATGATATCAAAGTAGGCCTGAATAGGGTCTTTGGGTTTCGATTTGATGCAGCCCGGTTCAGGAGGATGGACAAATTCGAGCATGTTGTGTTCCTATCAGCTGTGAATCACATGTAAATATGGTACATCAGTATTGACACGAAAAGCGTATCCGTACTGGTTTCACGGAAAACTTCACACAAGTACCTGACACGAAAAGTGTGTGTTGTTTTCGGAAAAAACTTCACAGAAGTACCTGTGGTTTGTTTATTTTTTCTTTTTTACTTTAGTCTTGGTGAGAAAACAGTCCAGGTGATCTTGTAATTCACATTGTATACGGCATGATATTTTGTACATTTTCTGTTTTTTAAAAACATTTCATCATTTTATTTTTTCATTAAACAAAAACGATACGATAATGATATGTATAGCATACATGTAAGATTACCCTATAAAATACAAAGTCAGGTCAATATTTACATATTGGTTGCATAGACCTAGACAAGGCTGGTTAAAAAACACAAAAACAAAAAAGTTTCAAATTTAAAAAGTTCTAAAATCGTTAGTAAAATGGACTCTGAACCGACTATTTTGGTTCTGCTTCCAGGGTGTTGGGCTGGTTCCAGTTTAGGACCCAGTTTGAATTATCGTAACGATTCCAATCCGGTCAAATAAGCCGATTTCTCGTTGAATCCACTGAATAGGTAAAAATCTTCAGGGATACTAGCCTAAATTGGCGATTTTTTTAACTTTTTTAGTAGTTTCAAACTTTTAGAAATTTAAGGCTATATGGGCTCTCGATTAACCCGATTCTCTCTCTCCATCTCCATGGCTGAAAAGTCACTTGGGGCAGCTTAGATCATCTCTGGTCTTAATGATTTGTGGTCCTGATGATTCAAGTGTGGCAATCATGCAGCCTTTATGAAGCATTAATGGCCATGATAAACTGTAATAATTATGTCAATATGTATAGGAAACGAACGGATTGCTTTGGATCCAAATCACCCGAAGAATAGTTTCAGGCATTAATTCTTGCAACTAAACGTTTCACGCGACACAGCAGTAGAAACAATTAATCCCCACTTGAATTTGATGCACTAAAGATATCGAACGCCACATGAAGAGAACTCATTTTATTATACTGTGGATCATTTATCATTGAATTCGGAGCTTCCGCACCAAACCAACCCTTTTCCCACACCAAGTGACGTCGCTTAGTCGCTATAGAGCTTGATCTTATCCCATATTAACATCTAAACTTCATAAAAGAAATAATGCTGTTTTCTTCTTAGAACCTATGGAATATTACCAAGCACCTTAAAATATATTGTTTTCTTCTTAGAACCTTTCTCTGCTCTCTTTTAAAGTATGGATCATCTAATTATCATATCTAAGTTTTTTTATGATGTTGATTTGGTTTTAATTTTGACTTTTTGTTTTTTAGCTGTTTTCATTGATTTCTCGACAGAAATTGAAAAATGAAGAACTAGGGCTTCCTAATGAAAGATATACAGCTCAGGAATGCTCTAGTTTTTTATTTTCAATTTTTTCATATGTTTTATGACACTTTTTTCTTTTTGTTTTGTTCTTGATTCGTATAGTTATTGTTTTCATATTATTGAGGTGTGTTTTTTCTTATTGGGTGAGAGAAGAGAAAAATGTTCGGATGGAACGTGAGAGGAAAGAGTTTATATGGAGGGTCATTTTGGCATTAATAAGAAAGAGTGTATAAATAGTAAAAAAAGTATGCAAATAGTAATGCCCAAAGATAACATAGTAAGTGGATTATATACACCAAAGAGAGAAGATAAAATAGCAAGTGTATTATATAGACCAAAGATAGCAATCGAAATTGTTATTGCTGAAATGGAACAGAAATTGGTTGATGTGCAGTAGGTAAGAAATAATTCTCTGGAGGCCGATTTCGGGTCTTTCTTTAACTTTCTCTTTACTTGAAGTCTGCTATAAATTTTATTAGTAGAAAATTTTGTAGGAGCCTTTCAGTTGTCCAGTGAAACGACTATTGGGTGGAATCAACTAAAGGGTGCAACACGATCACTTTTTTGGTCACTTATCGTAGTACTACTGTGCTCGCTCAAGCACACTTAACTTCAAAGTTCTAATCAAATCTGGTGCGTCTATATTTGAAAAGTAGGCATATAATAAAAATATCTTGAAATTATGCTCATGAACGTGATTTACTTTTCTTTGATATATATATATATATGTGTGTGTGTGTATGTGTGTGAAAATTAGATCCTATTATTCTCTGTCATGCTTTATTTTTTGGTGACATAAGTATAATTTAAAAAATTTAAGAATTTGTTTAAAAATATAAAAAACAATATTATTACATTAATTCTCTCAAAAAAACAATGATCGAAAATAATGAATAGGATCCAATCTCTCTCTCTCTATATATACACAATAGATGGTCTCCCGAGTTAGTGATGAGATCTTTTGGCTTTTGACTTGCTTGTGTGCTTCAAATTATTCGTGTTGCACTCCCAAGCAGCAAGCGCACCCTACACATTGGAGGGTTAAATTGAAACTACAGGAGAAAATTAAAGAGAAGCCAATAAAAAATAAGAGAAGATCGAAGCGGGAGTCCGTTAAAATAAAACTCTTGATGACACGCAAGTGATTCCCACCAATCCACCATCACCCCATGTTGTCAACCTTGCATGCTTATTTGTATTATCCCATTCCTACCGTGAAGTAAACTTGTGCTTGTCCACTGTTCCATATCTTTTACGGTTTTCTCTCTGCGTGTGTGTGTCACGCACAACAGGGTTGGGCAGAGCCTACCAAATGCTTACCTCGAGTGTCGAACCCGTGACCTTCGTCTTAAAGGTTTTCAATAAAGTTACTGCTCTTGGTGAACATATATTCACTTGTAGCAGGAGCCTGGCATTGAGTAAAACTCGGAACTCCTGCCGTTGCAATAAAGAAGCTGCTGCCACTCTTCTGCTTCATTAAAATTGGTGCTATCTATTCAACTTCATTAAATGGATGCCATTTGCATTGGATTACTACTTGGGCAAGTGGGACGGAAACAGGTCTTTGGGTCTCATAAGTGGCCAAAGCCCATGACTGGATTGCGCCCATGTTTTTATTTAATTTATTTCTTGATAAAAATCATCATATAAGTTTACCACCCTACCCCCTTTTGATCAGCACAGTGTGCGTAGCGGACGTGCAGTCGCATGGGCCTGATTATCAACGCAGAGTTACCAAGCACGATGTCGAGGGAAGGAAGAAAAACATGTGAAGATATTCTGTTTCATTTCCTCTTCCTCTATGCATTAAAGTCTTACACATACCCATAAAGAAAAAAAGGTTATCTGCTCTGTGTGTGTGCGAGCATCGAACCTTTGGCGTAGATCCCATATGTTTACTGCTATATCATTCACCTACTCACCTTGTGTGTGTGCGCGAGTGCTCACTTCCACAGCAACAACGTAGCTCACTTTTGGTATGTGTTTTTCGAGCCTTTGACGTTGGTCCCAAATGATCACTGCCGTAGCATGTTCCCAACTCACTGTTGATGTGTTTATTCAACAACAACAACTAAGCATTTTCCATACTAGACGGGCCCGACTACATGTTTTCTTTGTTTTCACATAGCTCTATCATGTGTCATGTTAGAGTTAACTCACAATAAGCTAGATCATTCTTTATTGTTTCTTTCCAACACTTTTGCGGTCGTCCTCTACCTCTTTTAATACTTTCCAAATTTAGTTTTTCATACCTTATTAGAGGTTCTTCTTCTGATCTTCTTTCTATATGTCCAAACCATCTTAAATGACATTCTCTCATTTTATCCTCTATTGGTGCCACACCTAATTTGTTTCTAATAACCTTATTAAGTATATGGCCTTTTCTTGTATGACCACTCATCCATCTCAACATCTTCATTTCTGTCACAGACATCTTTTGTACATGTTGATGATTAACTGCCCAACACTCAGAACCATAAAACATGGCAGGCCTAATTATTGCTCTATAATATTTACCTTTTAACTTTAATAGTATCTTCTTATCACAAAGAATACCTGATGCTCCTCTCCATTTTAACCAACCAACATTAATTCTATGCGTAACATCTCCATCAATTTTTCCATCACTCTCAAAAATTGACCCTAAGTATTTAAAACTTTTCTTTTGGGAGATACAATGTGTGCCAATTTTAATTTCTATGTCCTCTCAGGTAATCAAATGATCAAACTTACATTCCATATATTTTGTCTTTGTTCTACTAAGTCGGAGGCCTTTGCTTTCTAATGTTTCTCTCCATAGTTCAAATTTTCTATTAACCTTTTCCTTAGACTCCACTAATACAATGTCATCTGCAATAGCATACACCAAGGTACTTCATCTTGAATATGTTTTGTTAACTCATCAATCACCATTATAAATAAGTATGGACTTAAAGTTGATCCTTGATGTAACCCAATATTAACTTTAAAGAAGTCTGTCATTCCTTTATGAGTCCTCACACATGCTTTTGCACCATCGTACATGTCTCATATAAGGTTAATGTAAATCAATGGGATACCTCTGTCTTTCTTTTTTGCTCTAAAATGTTTCATAAGATGTCTCAAAAGGTGAATCACTTCAACAGTAGATCTACCTGGCATGAATCCAAATTGGTTCTATGTTGTACTTGATACTTCTCTTAACCTACATTCAATAATTCTTTCCCACAATTTTATAGTATGGCTCATTAACTTGATACCTTGATAATTCGCATAATTTTGAATGTCTCCCTTGTTCTTATATATGGGTATAAGTGTACTTGCTCTCCATTCCTCGGGCATCTTGTGGTTTTTTCATATTTCATTAAATAGTCTTGTGAGCCAAGGGATTCCTATTTCTCGTAGTATTTTCCAAACTTCTATAGGAATATTATCTAGTCCTACCGATTTACCACCCTTCATATGTTTAAGAGCCTCTTTGACTTCATTCTTTTGAATATGTCGGTGGAAATTGTGGTTCATATACTTTTCTGATTTGGCTAACTCTGTCACACCCGCTCAGGTCGCGACCACGACCCGGCCCGAGTCGATGCCACGTAGCCGCTTCTCGCGTGGGCGTGATGGTGAGTAGCAACCAAATACAATACTAATTTAATTCAAACTCAATGAAATATCTAACGAAAATAAATTTTCATATCGATGTTCTAAACAACACGTCCAAAATGGTGCGGGGCCCACCTAACAATAACCCCGAATAAAAGACTTTCTCAATCATTCAACACTTATCATACCTTCTAAAATAAAATACAGCTCTATCAAACTTCTACTCTGCTCCGTGTGCCTTTGAAGTGTTAGCTTCGGGATGAGTTGTAAAATAATACAGTGAACTCCTATAGCAAAACACAGTTACCTTCAAATCATGATCTCAAATTCATACGCACACACACACACATGCACACATCATTAGTTACGATAATTACAGCCCATACTATTTCTGCCCCAAAGGCCACGGGAGTCGTCCGGCCCTCCCTAACGTGACCTCGGTAACCCCGTCCATGACGGTAACTACACCGACTCTCACGGCAGAGTGCCCGGGAACACATCCTGTATTTGCCCCAAGCCGGATCGCCCGAGGGACCTTTAAGTCTCTAGACACCCCACACAAACCACACAAGTACGGCTCGTATATTTACACATCATTACATTTCTAAAACCAATTACAGTTTATCACATTTACAAATTATATCCAGATCCACAATTATCCAAAATCAAACTTACATCCACACAACATTTAAACAACATTTAAATACCATGTTCATACAACACATGCATATCAAAACATGCTCTTTATCAAACAATGTCATAAACATGTTCTATTTGAAAAGCATATCAAATAACCCATAATTACGAATAATATTTCACAAACATCAATAAAACATTTATCAATCATGCACATTTAAATCTATCTAAAACAATAAAATCACTTCTTGTATGGTTCTGTAAAAGAATGCATAACCCCCTACCTGAAGGAGCGCTAAGATTCAGTCCCCAAGCTGTTGGGCCACTCTTATCACCACCAAATCCTCTAAATTTAATCTATAAACAATTATAAATAATTAAAATATTAAAATTTATTTAACTATAAATCTAACAAAACAAATTGTATCGGAATCGGATCCCAAACCCCAATCTGGATCCGTTTAAGCTATCCGAGATCCAAATCGATACCCAGATCCATATCTGATCCAAATGAGTGACACAATAGGTAGCTTGTGTCACTGTGTCAACACGAAACTTGTAACTATTGACACGGGTCTTATTTCTAACCAGAAACCCATTTCAAGACATGACCCAAACTTGACCCGTTTCTGACATAGAACCTTACACGAAACCTATTTTGATACAAAACTGGTTGTTAACACACGACAAGAGGACACGACACGAATCAGTGTCGGTTCATGACATTTCAGACACGATACATCGTGTCCGTCATGACACGAAAATGAGGGACATGCCCAAAAGGGTCGATTCCTTTCTTTTTTTTTGGCATCGATTTCGTCGATTTCCTACGAATCATAACCGTTTCCTGGCCAAATCGACACCATCGACCTACCTACCACACCAAAACACTTAGTTCTACCTCAAACCTTCAATCCAGGCCCAAAATGATGATTTTCAAAAGGTTTTTCATCAAAAAATAAAAAAATAATAAAAATTTGAAAAATAAGTGAACTCACCGGATTCCAGCCCACTTCTCGCATTTTTCGACTGGTACAAGGCTGCCCCAACTCGGTGGAGAATGCGCTATGAAGGCCCCCCCCTTTTAAAGGCCTTGGTCGATGCACACTCGAGCATTACTACACAGTCTGTGCAGTAATGCTTAAGCGTTACAAACTCTCCCAAACTAATATTAAGATCTTTATTTTCATTAAAAAGCTTATAAAAATAGTTTTCCATCCATTTCTTATATCATCATTTGCCACTAGAATTTTTTCATCCTCGTCCTTGATGCATCTAACATAATTAAGATCTTTAGTTTTCTTATCTCTAGCCCTACCTATCCTAAAAATATCTCTTTTACCCTCTTTTGAGTTGAGCTTTTTATATAAATCCTCCTAAATTTTAGCTTTTACTTCACTAACGGTCTTTTTCGTTTTCTTCTTTGCTTTCTTATAAGCCTCTAAAGTTTAACTAGTTTTCTTAACATAATGTAATTTGTAACATGCCCTGTCACACCCGCTCAGGTCACGACCACGACCCGACCCAAGCCGATGCCACGTGGCCACTTCTCACGCGGGCATGATGGTGAGCAGTAACGAAATACAATACTAATTTAATTCAAACTCAATGATATATCTAACGAAAATAAATATTCATATCGAAGTTCTAAATAACACGTCCAAAATGGTATGGGGCCCACCTAATAATAACCCTGAATAGCAAGACGTTATAAATCATTTAACACTTATCATACCATCTAAAATAAAAATGCAACTCTATCCAACTCCTACTCTGTTCCGTGTGCCTTCGAAGTGCTAGCTTCAGGATGAGCTGTAAAATAATGGGATGATCTCATATACATAACTCAGTAGGGTGGTTAAACATCTTTAAACAGAAATCATACTAAAAGCATGCATAATTTCACAATCATTTCATAACAAAGTACAATTATCTTTAAATCATGATCTCAAATTCATACGCACACACTCACACACATGCACACATCATTAGTTACAATAATTACAACCCATATTGTGTCTGCTCCAAAAGCCACAAGAGTCGTCCGGCCCTCCCTAACGTGACCTCGATAACCTCATCCATGACGGTAACTACACCGACTCTCACAGTTGAGTGCCCGAGAACACATCCTGTATTCGCTCCAAGCCGGATCGCTCGAGAGACCTGCAAGTCTCTAGAGACCCCACACAACCCACACAAGTACGGCTTATATATTCACACATCATTACATTTCTAAAACCAATTACAGTTTATCACATTCACAAATCATATCCAGATCCACGAATATCCAAAGCCAAATCCATATCCATACAGCATTTAAACAACAATTAAAATCATGTTTATACAACACATGCATATCAAAACATGCTCTTTATCAATCAATGTCATAAACATGTTATATTTGAAAAGTATATCAAATAACCCATAATTGTGAATAACATTTCATAAACATCAATAAAATATTTATCAATCATGCATATTTAAATCTATCTAAACAAGTAAAATCACTTCTAGCATCGTTATGTAAAAGAATGCATAACCCCCTACCTGAAAGAGCGCTAAGATTCAGTCCCCAAGCTGTTGGGTCACTCTTATCACCACCAAATACTCTAATTTTAATCTCTAAACAATTACAAATAATTAAAATATTAAAATTTATTTAACTATGAATTTAACGAAATAAACCGTATTTGAATCGAATCCCAAATGACCCAAAAATCACCCAAACCCCAATCTAGATCTGTTTAAGCTATTCGAGATCCAAATTGATACCCAGATCTATATCTGATCCAAATTGAGTGACACAGTAGGTAGTCTGTATCACTGTGTCAACATAAAACCTATAACTACTGACACGGGTCATGTTTCTAATCCAAAAACTCATTTCAAGACACGACTTAAACTTGACCCATTTCTGACATAGAACCCGACACTGAACCTGTTTTGACACAAAACTGGTTCTTAACATGCAATACGAGAACACGACATGAATCAGTATCGGTTCATGATATTTCAGAGATGACACGTCGTGTTTGACACGACACGGACACGGATACGAACACGAGAGACACGCCCAAAAGGGCCGGTTCTCATGATTTTCTAGCATTGATTTTGCCAGTTTTCATCAACGATTAAGGTCGGCAAAGGTATCCCCCCTCTTCCTCTAGCTCCCCTCTTTCGACCAAGGCTAAGAACAACTACCGACAATGTTATTTCACAGAAAAATGGAAGTGAAAAGAAAAAGTTACAGAAAATAAAAAAAAATCGGGCGAATCGAAACCGTTTCCCGACCTAATCAACACCCTCGACTTACCCAACCTGCCAAAACACTTAGTTCTACCTCAAACCTTCGATCCAAGCCCAAAACGATGATTTTCAACAAGTTTTTCATCAAGAATCGGAAAAAAAAATGAAAATCTGAAAAATAGGTGAACTCACCAGATTCCGGCCGATTCTTCCACGTTTTCCGGCTGATCCGAGGCTGCCCCAAATCTCCATGAAAAATGTTCACTATGAAGGCCTCTTTGAAAGGCCTTTCATATTCTAAAATGTAATCGTTACTGCACAGACTACGCAGTAACGCTCAGTAACACTCGGGCATTATTGCACAGTCTGTGCAGTAACGCTTAGGCGTTACATGCCCTCTTTGCCTTGATTTTATTTTGCACTACTTTACTCTACCACCAAGCTTCTTTTTGTGTCGGTACACCTCCCTTAGATACACTTAACACATCTTTTGCCACTTTCCTAATATGTATATCAATATTGTTCCACATATCACATGGTGTACCAACATAATTCTAAGCATCTCCTTTAAGTACTTTATGTTTAAATATATCTTCTATCTCGCTTTTGAGGTTCCACCATTTAGTTTGAATAGCTCAATGCACTCTTTTCTTTTTTGTCTATTTTTTTATTTGTAAATCTATAACTAAAAGTCGGTGTTGGGTGGTTAAACTTTCTCCTAGAATTACGTTGCAATCTTTACAACATATTCTATCTTTTTTCTACAAATAAAGTAATCAACTTGTGTTTGTGATAAATGACTTTTATAAGTAATTAAATGTTCATCTCATTTTTTGAAGATTGTATTGACTATAAATAGATCAAATGCCATAGCAAAATTTAAAATCTCCCTACCTTCCTCATTTATATCCCCAAAACCAAAGTTTTCATGAATACCATGATATCCTAATGCATCTTTACGACATGTCCATTTAAGTATCCTCCTAAACAAATCATTTCTCTTTGTGAAATCCTTTGAATCACCTTATCTAACTCTTCCCAAAATATTGTATTTATTCTATCTTCTAGGCCTACTTGGGGTGCATAAGCACAAACTATATTCAAAACCTCTGCTCCTAACACTAATTTCAACGTCATGATTCGATCACCATATCGTTGTATGTCTACTACACTATCCTTTAAATCTTTATTTATGATAGTACCAACTTTGTTTCGAGCCTTTTCCTTACCTGAGTACCATAATTTAAAACTTATATCCTCTATCTCCTTTGTTTTTTCTCCAACCCACTTTGTCTCTTGTAAACATAGAATATGAATCTTTCTTCGAATTATAGTATCTACCACCTCCATTAGCTTACCGGATGATGTTCCGATATTCTAAGAACCAATTCGAATCTTATTATCTAGGACTAGCTTCCTTACCCCCCTTATTCGTCCATATTGAAAATAAGGAAACCCTCTTTGTAAATTATGCATGACATTCGAGTGACAATATAGCAGGACTAACTTCTTTACCCACACCCATCCATGATGTGGGAACCCTCTCTGCAATTGATTCACTATATTCGGGCGAAAATGTAGTCTCTTGCTTAGTTATCACTGCATTCGGGCTCTGCAGAGCGTCGCTAGGCGGGGACGCCCCAAAGCAATGCTCATAATTTGTGTAATCCATGGTATAAAAATCTGACAAAGTTTTACGCTGGCTGTCGGAAGCCTAACACAACCCTCTTCCTTTATCCGGGTTTGGGACCGGCAATGCAACGGTGATCCCTTACATGGGCCAGGTGTGTGTCTTCCTTTCTTAAAATTTTGAAAGTAAATTAATGATCCTTCATTCATCTTAACTATCCTATTACAATTACATTGAAGTGAAAAATTGCAAGATGTCAGCAACAGCTCACCTGGCTATGTGCTCGACTCACAAGTTAAAGATCATGAGCTCCATACTTGGGGGTAAGCATCTGGCCTGGCCTTCCCAATATACCCAGAAAAACAAATTTTAAGTGTCATTTGACAAGTTTTATGAGCTGAACATATCATGATGTCGATCCAACTAACCGAACACAAAGGAGCCAGGAAGGAGACGATAAAGTGAACCAAACATGATACAAGTTGATTCCAGGTTATTAACTTCTTGTACCACGTCTCAGCATGAACTGCACAGGCCCCTTGAAAAACCTAAGCCGCCTACTTCAGTGAGTATGATGCGGTCCATCACATGTTTTATGGCATTTTAATAAGCAGAGCAGGCAAAATCAGATATTAGATAATGTACCTTGTTAACTGGAATTGTTTTAACTTTATTTGGGAGGGCGATCTTGCTCATAACTATGTTGCTTATTCATGTTTGATTTTTATTTTTTGGAAACACGAGTGTAACAGTATTGTTTTTTATATATTTTTAAAAAATCTTAAAAATTCTAAATCACACTTATAATATGAAAAACCAATGATTAAATATGAGTGAGTATGTAAAAGATATATATCAATTAATTAAAATAGAAAGAATAAGTATGCCATGTCAATCCCCATCTTGGGTGTCAATTTGAACTCTTAAACAAATGGTTCAGGGCGAACCTAGCGTTGCCGTTGGACTTATTCGGAAAACAGAAAAGATCGAATAAAGAAAAGGGAAAAGGTTCGCAAGCCTCTTGCAAACAAACAAGCTCCACTTTTTCTTCTCATGGAAACGTGTCTCGCTAATATAAACTATACAAATTCAGATGGCCATCTCCTCGGACAGAGCCCACACGTGCAAGTAGCGCTTCTCTCTCACTCATATATATATATATATATATAGTCGGTTAATCGAATCCAACTGAAATAACTGAAAATCAAACGGTCTTTAAATTTGAAAATCGAACTCGAACCGAAATGTATAGCTCGGTTCAGTTATTCAGTTCATCCTATAACAGAATTATATATGTATATATATATACACTATTCACACACACACACACATATATATATATATATGCATACATATGCACAAACTTATTCATGCTTAAATTCACGTAAAAATCTATACCACTCAATCAATGTGATCAACAGTACAAATTTGAATTTAGAAAGTGATGAACATTAAATGAGAAGAAAAAATACAATAATACATTTTATTTTTATATTGTAAGTTCAAATTTTTATTATTGATCATGTCAATCAAATGGTAAAAATGTTTGAGTAGATATGAGTATGAAAAAATTTGATCATATCTTTTTATATAGAGAGAGGGGAGGGGGAGGCCAAGGCAGAGAGAGACTTGATCTCATCCACCAATGAAGCTGTTACTCATGCATAAGTTGTTTTTTGATGGCATGAGCATAATTAGGTTTGTCTTTCACCATTATGCAAATACCCTTATAACCTTTGAAATTACTCTAATATCATAAAAAACAATAGTCGAGCAACATTAGTATTGGGTATGATCCAATCTCTTTCTCTCTCTCTATATATATATAGAGAGAGAGAGAGAATAGTCGGTGTTCAAATCCATTCATCCTCAAATCCACTCAAAGGTTTGTATCGTTCAATCGATGTGATCAAATATTAGAGATTTGAATATAAAAATTTGAATATAAAAAGTAAAATATATTGTTGTGCATTAAATGTGAAAGGATAAGTTTTACTTTTTAAATTTAAATCTCCATAGTTAATTGTAAGAAAATGTTTGAATAGATTTGAGCATGAATAAGTATAAACATATACCATTATCTCTGACTTTGAGAGAGAAATGTTACAGAACCATGAACTATTCTATGTCTTGTTTACATTCGCTATACAAATGAAAATCTATATCTGCTCCGCAGGTTCCAAGGAAAACACTCACCCCAGGCAGGAAGAAGCGGAGAAGACATGCAAGTAGGGTGTGTCACAGCATGATAGGGGTTAAAGTAAATATGCTCCGTACCACTTTGATATATAGAGAGAGAGAACATGGTAAATGCACAGACCCGAGACTCACAAATTCTTCAACATCTCAATTGTTCTTCTATAAGTAAGATCAATGGTTTATATTTAAATTTAAAAAGTCAAAGTATCATGGTACTTTTTATATGTACATTAAATGCACTTGGTATTATTTGACATTTTATTTTAAAGATTTATCTTAGAGATTTAAGATTTTATCATGGGGCCTCAATTGTGCTCTTTTTTTTGAGAAAAAAATCAGATCCTTTTAGTTCTTTTATGCTAACTCATGCCCAACTATTGCTTTTCGGTAGTATGACTTATACATCAACAACACCAACTAAGCCTTTTCCATACTAAACGGGACCAACTACATGTTTTATTTGATTTCACATAGCTCTATCATGTGTCATATTAGCAGTTAACTCACAATAAGCTAGATCATTCTTTATTGTTTCTTTCCAACACTTTTGCGGTCGTCCTCTACCTCTTTTAATACTTTCCAAATTTAGTTTTTCATACCTTATTAGAGGTTCTTCTTCTGATCTTCTTTCTATATGTCCAAACCATCTTAAATGACATTCTCTCATTTTATCCTCTATTGGTGCCACACCTAATTTGTTTCTAATAACCTTATTAAGTATATGGCCTTTTCTTGTATGACTACTCATCCATCTCAACATCTTCATTTCTGTCACAGACATCTTTTGTACATGTTGATGATTAACTGCCCAACACTCAGAACCATAAAACATGGCAGGCTTAATTGTTGCTCTATAATATTTACCTTTTAACTTTAATAGTATCTTCTTATCACAAAGAATACCAGATGCTCCTCTCCATTTTAACCAACCAACATTAATTCTACGCGTAACATCTCCATCAATTTTTCCATCACTCTCAAAAATTGACCCTAAGTATTTAAAACTTTTCTTTTGGGAGATGCAATGTGTGCCAATTTTAATTTCTATGTCCTCTCAGGTAATCAAATGATCAAACTTACATTCCATATATTTTGTCTTTGTTCTACTAAGTCGGAGGCCTTTGCTTTCTAATGTTTCTCTCCATACTTCAAATTTTCTATTAACCTTTTCCTTAGACTCCACTAATACAATGTCATCTGCAATAGCATACACCAAGGTACTTCATCTTGAATATGTTTTGTTAACTCATCAATCACCATTATAAATAAGTATGGACTTAAAGTTGATCCTTTATGTAACCCAATATTAACTTCAAAGAAGTCTGTCATTCCTTCATGAGTCCTCACACATGTTTTTTGCACCATCATAAATGTCTCTTATAAGGTTAATGTATGTCAATGGAATACTTCTTTTTTCCAAAGTTCTCCAAACAACCTCCCTCGATACGCTATCATAAGTTTTTTTTAGATCAATAAATATCATGTGAAGGTCTTTCTTTTTTGCTCTAAAATGTTCCATAAGACATCTCAAAAGGTGAATCGCTTCAACAGTAGATATGCCTGACATGAATCTAAATTAGTTCTCTATTGTACTTGATACTTCTCTTAACCTACGTTCGATAATTCTTTCCCACAATTTCATAGTATGGCTCATTAACTTGATACATCGATAATTCACACAATTTTGAATGTCTCTCTTGTTCTTATATATGGGTATAAGTGTACTTGCTCTCCATTCCTCGGGTATCTTTTGGTTTTTCCATATTTCATTAAATAGTCTTGTGAGCCAAGTGATTCTTATTTCTCGTAGTATTTTCCAAACTTCTATAGGAATATTATCTAGTCCTACCGATTTACCACCCTTCATATGTTTAAGAGCCTCTTTGACTTCATTCTTTTGAATACATCGGTAGAAATTGTGGTTCATATACTTTTCTGATTTGGCTAACTCTCCTAAGCTAATACTAACATCTTTATTTTCATT